>JBBBDQ010028927.1:95000-174359 GCA_037127315.1 Ascarosepion bandense
GTCTGCGAATGACTATATATATATATAAACGTGATTATCAATATTTTTATACTCGTCTCGAAAAACCTTCCTCAAAACCTCGAACAAGGAAAAATGGTTTTAAAAAAAGAAAGCGCTTAGGATATGAAAGTCTGTCAAAAGTATTCGAACAGAAATCAACACGAAGCCAAAAGAAAAAACCCCGACACGAATAACCATCTAACAGAAAGTGCTCAATACAAAGGTAGAGCAAATTTAATAGAACATAATGATCCAGACGAACCTACCTAGGTTTCTTCTGAACGGATCATCAGCACTTAGGTTCTATTATATATATATATATATATATATATATACACGCACGCACACACACACACACACATTAGAGCACTCTAGCTATTGGGCGCGTATAATGATAATATATGTGCTAAAAATCTGCCTGCTTCCACTGAACGCCCATAGCCCAGGGGTGGAGTCGCCGACTGGCGCCGGTTCGGTCGGGTTTCAGTCCTGGGTTGAAGGGCAGTCGGAGTCTGGCCATGCTGGTGGGCTGTGGTGCAGCGGGGCAGATCTGTCTGCGGAAGACAATGACAATATATATATATATATATATATATATATATATATACCGAGTGAATACAGTACAAAGAAAGAATTTTTACAATGTCCAAAACATTAATTTAAAACAGTGCTCGATATATAATATATAGAGCTGTGAATATTTATTATAAATTATATTTTAGAACATGTACATAATTTTTTTTATATATCCACTACAAATCGTAAATTTGTTTCGACAACTTCAGTGTCTCATCAGGCGGTGTGGATAGGAATGGAAAGCCCTTTTTCTTATATTTGGTCAGTTGTGTGTCGGATGTTGGTGGGTGTTAGTGATAGGGGAACAAGTCACGTGTATTGACCGTTAGAATTTTGAAGGAAGTGGTGTGGGTAGTTAAAATGGTTGATTAATGAGAGTCTTTGATTTCTAGACAGATTTAACATTAGCAGTTAGAATATAAGTTTTTATTATCTTGCGACTAGACTATATCCTTTGGATTTCTTAGAAGTGCCGGTAAAGGGTGGGATGCTTATTTTGTACAGAATATTTTTTTGTATTTAAGCAGAGTTTTTAAAATTAATGTAAATCTGTATATTTAATCCTAATTTTGGATTTAGGAAATAGATTTTTCCTATTAGATTTTAAATTTTAATTATAATAGATCACAGTTTGGAACCCGTTTTTCTATTAAATTTTTTATTTTAATTTCTTTTCTTGTACTCGGTCAGTTGTGTGTGGGATGTTGGTGGAGTTAGTGATAAGGGAACAAGTCCTGTGGATTGACCGGTAAAATGTTACTTGATATATATATATATATATATATATATATATATATATATATATATATGTCTCGCCTTTCTTTCTCAACTTACTCGCTTATAAAACTTAGACTTGTATATATAAGAGCAATGTGAGCTTGTATACACATATATGTCCACTTTCCCCCACCCCCGTAGTAAGGTGGTATGATTCACACCATAACAAACGTTACATGCATATACCAGCATATACCATTTAGATTTTGATATCAACATGTACATCTATATGTAAGCTGATTAATACATATGGAACATGCGTATAATTAAGTGACCTTACAGAACCATTATACACATGAAATATTTCATTTAAATTACATTTACAATCACACAGTGCAAAATAGGACACTCTTAACTTCATACATCAATAATATAGTCGTTGCATAAACATATACTAATATGTCTACCCATGACAAGCTAGATCTCCACCTTCGTTACTTCAGTCCGTAAAATCCTCCAATGAATGATCAACACAAGTCAGGATTGAATCGGCAAGTGTGATGGAAAGGGGTAATTCTAAGATTCTATGTTTTAGATAGTTTGAATTTATTTTTATGACGGCATTTGAAATTTTTTTCATTTCTTTGATTTTATAATTGGCTAGCTTCTCTGAATTTGATGATGCTAATCTTTTTGTCTGAGCATCTGTTTCTGAAGCTATTTAGGGTTCCCTATGACCTTCCATTCAATCCGTGGGGAGATATTTCCTCTTTTATTTTCTCCTTTTTGATTCTCGTCTTTTTTTAGGTCAATCTTTTTTTTTTCTGTCATCCTCCACTTTTTGATTCTCGTCTATTTTAATTTTATGCTTTATTTTCTGTCGTCTTCCTCGTTTTGGTTCTCGTCTTTTTTTTAGGTCAATCTTTTTTTTTTCTGTCATCCTCCACTTTTTGATTCTCGTCTTTTTTAATTTTATGCTTTATTTTCTGTCGTCTTCCTCGTTTTGATTCTCGTCTTTTTTTAGGTCAATCTTTTTTTTTCTGTCACCCTCCACCTTTTGATTCTCGTCTTTTTTAATTTTATGCTTTATTTTCTGTCGTCTTCCTCGTTTTGATTCTCGTCTTTTTTTAGGTCAATCTTTTTTTTTCTGTCACCCTCCACTTTTTGATTCTCGTCTTTTTTAATTTTATGCTTTATTTTCTGTCGTCTTCCTCGTTTTGATTCTCGTCATTTTTTAGGTCAATCTTTTTTTTTCTGTCACCCTCCACTTTTTGATTCTCGTCTTTTTTAATTTTATGCTTTATTTTCTGTCGTCTTCCTCGTTTTGATTCTCGTCTTTTTTTAGTTCTATTCTTTATTTTCCTCTTATTATCTTATTTATCTGATATTTATCTTTTGGGCTCTCTTCTTTCTTCGATTTTTGTTCTTTTCTTTTAATATCTATAATTTTTTAAAAGTTTTCTTTATTCCTTTCTTTCCTATAGCAATTTTGCCACCTTACTCTACCATTTTCTCTAATATTCATTATGCATAACACGCACTTTACTGATGAACAATATTTTCACTCCATCGATTTCTTTTTTCAGCTTCTAATTATTTATATCACCTACGCCTTTTCTGCGCTGTTATTCGTCAGGATGTGTGCAATCATGGCTCTCCACAATTTCCTATCATATTTCTATATTTCGGTTTTTAAAAATTACTGCAAAATTTTCCCTCTAATTCCTTTGAAACGTTTGTATTGGCTGCCAAATATCTTCTCCTTGTTTAATGTTACGATATCCACTTCCTCCTCTTGGTATTGCCTGGTCGTTTGGTTTTCAAAGTCCCAGCGGCGTTCTCCAAATCAACTCCTGCTTTATAATTCCTTTACACGTTCAAATCATTTGTAACTGTCATAGTTAATTTCATCGCACAAACAGAAATTGTAACCGGTGAATACAGTTAATAGTCTGTTTTATTTATTGAACCAATTGCGTTTGTTGTTACAATTAGTTATTAGAATTCCTAGTGGATATTTATTCCTGCACAGTCCGGTTTTTATTCGTCTTCTCGACAATTTTGCGAGATCTACTTAAATATAAAGATATCAATTTCATCTTTGTTTTCTTAATCGTTTGCCTCGCCCTGATCTAATCAAAACTTATTTTAAATGGAACTTTATCTGTGCGTGTGTGTATGTGTGTGTGTATGTCTGTGTATGTGTGTCCCCGTTACCTATAGACTCCGAAACGGCTGAACCGATTTTCTTGAAAATTTACATAGTTGTACAATAAGCGTCTGCGAGTGTTCTTAGCTAGGATTTGTGTCGAGGTACCCCCGATAAATATCGAAAATCGGTAATCGAAAAAATCGGGTGATAGAAGGAGTGGTCCGATTTTAATCAAATTTGATACACTCATAGACAAAGACATAAGAAACGATGTTCAGAAGTCTCAAGATTGCTGTTCTTACAAAAGTGCAGAAAATCGATAATATATATACATATATATATATATATATATATATATATATAAGGCAAGATGTTTGTGTGTGTGTGTCTGTTTATCTGCCTATATGTCTGAATTTTTTTCAGCCCTTTTATTTTAGTTCTTGCTTCGGGTTTGGCTCTAAGTAAGTATAATTGTAGTTCTTAGTCTCAGCCATGATACCATTTACTCAGGGACTTATTTAGCCTTCAAATTTCACTTTACAACGAAACAATCTTATTTGATATCGATACCTGGAAATCAAAATTTGACTTACATCCATTCATTTTTCTTTCAGTCTACGGTTTCGCTTTAACTGGAAACAACTATTGCTTTTTGTTTTTAGTACCAACGTCCAAAGAGTATGAGCTCCAGGACCATGGATTAGTTGTAAAGCTTTCATTACAGCCGAGAAACGCCGGGCTATACTGCTAGTCTGTATATAATCTATTGTTTACTGGGTTAACGGAGGTGTTGCATCTTAAATATGTTCCGCTCATGGGCATCACTAGACTTTAAGCATTTAATTATGCATAAATACTTGAAATATTGAAACCTTCTCACATGTTTGACTTTCTCTTTCTTTTATACACTGTGCCTATTCAGGACTTAGACGGTCAAGGCTCTCCTCAATTTCTTGTTCTTTAAATCTCTTAGTAAATAGTCCTGGGCATGACGGTAAATTGCATCTGGCAGCAAGACTTCTGATTGGGAGATTGGGAGGAGCATGGAACCACCTCTTAATTGCTGTTGTTCTCAGGTCCACCCTGACACGGAGTGGTAGCACCTGTTGGGGTCCCAGGTATGGGCAAATAGTTAACTCCCAAACTGGGGTCAAAACACAATTAAGATATAGACTTTGATAGAAATATATACATAAAATATACTTTTATAGAAAAATATACATTTTTGAAGGTAAAATATTACCATGAATAGAATTTTAGAAGACAAAATTATTACCACAACACATTTTTGAAGGAAAAAAAATTATTCTCAGCAAAACATTTTTGATTAGGAAACAAGAAGATATTTTCAGTTTTCTAAAATAAAAAACAAAAAAATACAAAAAAATATCATTAAAATCTGACTAAATCAACCTTCTCACTATAACCGAACATTAAAAAAATATTTGTCTATATTTCTGGGATGAGGTAGTATTTACAGTATTTACATTCAATCAGTTAAGTGTCATTCGTAAAACACGCTTGGGCGATCATGTCTCGAAAAAGACCTGACTGACTGGGCAGAAGATTATTCCGCAGTAGGTTGCCATTGCTTTCTGCGGTAGACTGGTTGCCGACCAAGGCTATAGAACCCAATCTGTCCTGCTATTTAACCCATAACTGGAAGGAAGAGACGGATTAATACGTTTCCCTAGGGTATTTACGCGTCTGGAATTCGAGCTCGGACTATTGTTCTCGTTATTGTTGCAATTTGTACGACGTTTCGGTCGCAAAGAATCAGAATTATATACCCCAGTAATTTTAATAATGGGTTCGGTTCGAAATTCCTAGCACCTGAAGAGGGCCGGAACTTACAACGGCTGAAACGTCGTACAAATAGCAATAAAGATGAGGACAATAGCCCAAATAATGTAAATACCATAAAAATACCTTAAAACCCTATCATCTTAGCATGAAATAACCCACAGAGACTTATATGCCTTTAAGCAAAACTGAAACTCAAACTCTTAGTAAGTCTTACCTGTTCGTTTTCTCTCATAGGCTTGTATCTAGGTCCCAACCTTTTACTACTGAAATATTTAAATGTAATCATCACTTCTACTTTAAGAGTTTTTTTCTCGCACTTTCCGCTTTTGGAATTCCATTCCATTGCTTCCCTTATAGTCCAAACATTTAAATTCCAACGTAAATTGCCATCTTCTATCTATCACTGCCCACTAGAGGTGGTCCTGCCTTGTTTGGGGTGAAATGATAAAAAAAAAATATCTCTGTTCTGCCAACCATTTACAAAAGCTCTCTCTGCGGATTATGCACCATTTTCCTCTGTCTCCCTTGCATTCAGTATGTCTTGGGAATATTTAGTTTTTGTTATGGTGAAACCCACCTATTCCTCAGATAATGGACTCTCTCTCCTATATTAATAAGTTAACAGGAAGTTAACTCGAGAAGTTATTGGGAAATTCATAGGAGTTCTTAGAAGTTCTAGAGAGTTCTTTAGATTTCTATTGGAATTCAGTAGAACTACTAGGCAGTTGATATTAGTTGGCAGTTAGCCGAATGCTAAGGAGTCAGTTTTTCATTGGAAGATTACCAAGTTCCTAAGATTTTGGGTGCGTTAAGTCAATTAGCAACCGACATAGCACGATTATAACCTTCGGTGCAAAAAATACTCCACAACAGTTTTCCAGACCCTCTTTCTTCATATTTTCTCACCGACATGTGTTTTGACTATAAATATTTTCATGGCAACTACTCTGAGGAGCAGTTTTCCCTGGTACTCAGAATACATAAATTTAAGTGTGTTAATACATTGGCATCTAGGTCCCACCCCCTTATTGTTCTTATTCTTCTTCTCTGTGCCCTGTCCTTTCAGGACGTGAGCGATCATGGTTTTCCACATCTCAATGTCCCTGGTGGCTCTTAGCACGCTTTCTCTTGTTACGCCACGCAACCCTCGTTCCAACATCCACTTGATCAGGTCCTTCAAATATGTTATCCGTTGCTTTCCCCTGTCTCTTTTTCCATCTATCTGGCCTGTTAGTATCAGGTTCTCCAAGTCCTCCTTCCGCATTGCATGTCCCAGGAACTTTAGCTGTCTCTGCTTGATGTTCAGTATTAATTTATTTTTCGTCTTCATCCTTTCCAGAACCTCGCCATTGCTCACATGTTCGGTCCATGATATTCGAAGCATCCTTCTGTAGAATCACATTTCAGCTGCTTCAAGTTTTTCCTTCATCTTCAAAGATATTGTCCAACATTCACTGCCATATTGAAGAACCGACATCACATAGCAATACAGTTCTCTCCTCTTTGTTTCTAGTGAAATTGTCCTGTTTCTTAATACTTTACTTAACTTCTGATATGCTTCCTTCGCCATGCAAATTCGCCTTCGGATCTCAGTGTCGCACTTTCCGTCTTCTATTAGAACACTTTCTAGGTATTTATTTCTGTACCTGCTCGATTTTACAGTCCCTCATTTTGGGCTGCCCTTTTTGCTGATGACCATGCATTCGGTTTTCTTGCAGTTTATTTGTAGTCCTTTCTTGTCACTCTCTTCAGCTACCTTCTATAGGAGGTCTTGTAGTTTTCTTTCTGTGTCTACTATCAGCACTGTATCATCTGCATACCTTATACTGTTTAAATTGTGGCCTCTTTAAATCTTGGCTTAACTTCCAGGGTTCTCAGAATAGTCTTGCTGTTTAAGTTGAATCTATCCGGTGAAAAGACGCCTATTTGTCTTACGCTCGTTTTAATCTTAGTATTGTCCTTTACTTTTGATATAGCTAAATGCAACTGTCACTTCTACACCAACAGTTTATTTTCTCGCACTTCCAGCTTGTGGAATTCTCTTCCGTTTCATTGCTTTCCTGATAACTACAATTTTCAATAACTGAAATGCAACGTCAGTCACCCTCTTCTATTTTATTGAATCCCGTTTATGTTTTGTTATTTTGACAATCCTGCCTATACCCAGTCTTTTTCTTTCACTTTCACTCCATCTAACCCGTGTCATACTAGTGGCATTGTAACCTTGCTTGGAGTAAAATGATAGAAGACATGTCACAGAAATATTCTTTTTTACTCTGTCCCTCTCCCTTTCCGTTTTAGTCTGTCCTTCTCTCTCCCTCTCTCTGTTTTATTCGGTTACTCACTCTCTGTTTCACTCACTTTTCTCGCTCTTTCTCTTTTTCTATGCTCCTCTTTTTTATCTCCCTCTCTCTTTGCGTTTTTGTTTCTTCATCAGTATCTGTGATACCAAGCATGACCCTCGCACCATACTTAGGAACTGTTGTATTCATATGCAGGTCACCACCTTAAAAAATAGCATATGATACACAGGTACATGTACATTGTTGCGTTTGATTGCAAAAGTTAAAAACAAACGAAGATTAAAATTCCTAATTATATCAGTCAGTTAAGTGCCATACGTGATACACACTTTGGATGATCATGTCTTGAAAGAGGCATAACTGACTGGGCAGAAGATTTTCCCACATTAGGTTGCCATTGCTTTCTGCAGTAGACTGGTTGCCGACAAAACTATAGAACCCAATCTGTCCTATTATTTAGCAGATAACAAGAGGGAAGAGACGGATTAATACCTTTCCCAGGGGTAAGTGAATGCGTAAGTGAATGCATGGAATTCAACAAGAATTCGAACTCGGCACCCGGATTTTTTGTTCCAAGTCGTTATCCACTGCATCACAACGCACATCCAGTACATAGTTATTTGAAAGTTAGCAATAATTTTCCGTGAGTGATTTTTCTGTTAAAAAAGAAATCGATTAGGTGTATGGGTGTGGTTGGCTGGGCCGGGAGTTGAGCGATTTCGTGGTTGTATGGTCGAGGTCAGGTTTGGTATCTGAGGGGGATAGGTCCAGAGCAGATTATTGAAACCCAGTGTAGTGTCGTTGGTGGGGTTTGACGTACATCTTTCTTCAAGTTAGTATTTATATATAAATTTTTCCATACTGTACTCTGTACATCTCAATCTATGGCCATAGTTAAGATAAGTGATATAGTCTCTTAAAAAGATTAGCGGATTTTCAGCGGATCTTTAGGTCGTGAAAACTTTTTCACTTAATTCAAATATGAACCCCCTGCAGTCCCTCTCTATCTTACACTCACTTTTGACTCCCATCTCTCTCTCACTCACTTTCTCTCTCTCTCTCTCTCTCTCTCTCTCTCTCATTCTCTATTTTACTATCTTCTGTTTCCCTCTACGACGCTCAACAAAGTCTCAGTTTAGTATGATTTTTTTATCTAAGATGTTGCCACTTACAAAATCTCTCTCGTTGGCACTTTTTTTGCTACTCTACTTCCTTCTTTCTTGCTTTCTGATTTACGCCCAGTGTCTCTCTTTCTTTCTGTTTCTTTTTCAGAATCTGCGATACAAAAGGTTGCACACACTTTAACTTGCACTCGTTTTGTACAATGTTCTTTCTTTTTGGCAAATCTTTTTCTTTCTTAATGTTATGTAGAAAGAAAGTGTCGATACTGACACGTGAAGTCGAACACGGATCTCCTGGCACCAAACGCAGCCGTTGAATAAATTATTCTACCGGGATCACGTGACCATTAATATTTAGTATATAAAGCACTCAGTCTCAGACAGAAGTCTGAGCGTATTCGGCGTTGTGCATCAGCACGAACACTTGCCTTGTCAGACTCTCTGCCCGATAGCCCACATTAAAAAGGCCTTGTGACACATTCCGGTGTTCTGTGTTGTGCGTCATTGAACAGATTGTTTCTAAGTGAATTATTGGCGAGGATTATTTAAAGAGCACTATTGCATATTATTTGAAGGATTCGTATAGTACGTCGATGTTACTCGAAAATGCCACCATATTATAACTCGCTAACAGGAAATTGTCAAATGTTCCTATGATATTAACATTACGTAAACTAACGTTACGAAAACGAACGTTACAAGACTTAGTACTCTGCTTAGTATTCAGAATGCATCTTTGTCTATCTAAATCAGTCAGTCAGTTAAGTGCCATGCGCGATACACGCTTTGGGCGATCATGTCTCGAAAGAGACATGACTGACTGGGCAGAAGATTATCTCGCAGTAGGTTGCCATTGCTTTCTGCGGTAGACTGGTTGCCGACCAAGGCTATAGAACCCAATCCGTCCTGTTATTTAACCCATAACTGGAAGGAAGAGACGGATTAATACCTTTCCCAAGGGTATTTGCGCGTAAGTGAATGCAATGAATTCAACTGGAATTCGAACTCGGTTCCCCGATTTCTCGTTCCGAGCCGATATCCACTGCGCCACAACGCACATCCTAAATACGCCTTCGAATTTCAATGTCGCAATTTCCACTCTCTGTTAAAACAGTTCATAATCATTTAAATATTCGTGCTTGTTTGAATTTGTTTATCTCTGATTTGTAATTCTTATTTTGAGCTGTTTCATTTTGATAAAAAACATGCATTTTGTCTTCTTGAAATTGATGTTTTGTCCTTAAATTTTCGCTTTTCTTCTCTAACCAACATACCGATAAAGAATCTTGCAATATTTCTAATTATCTCAGAATCGCAGATCAATAGCAAGAAGTGTTACAACCGACACAAACATAAAACTAAATGAGGTTTTCGAATACTCATGAGTCAAAATCGACGGGAGTCAAAATCAATATATATATATATATATATATATAACGCTTTCACATCCTGATTGAGCACTCTGGAAGAATGGTAGACTTTGAAAAACAGTAGCTACTCTGGCATGTACGCATCGCTCATTCAATAATGAATGAGAGCACTCTGGCTATTAAGCGTGCATAATGATAATATACACGCTAAAAAGTCTGCCTTCTTCCACCGGGCGCCTATAGTCCAGAGGTAGAATCGCCGACTGACGCCAATTCGGTTGGGTTTCAATCCTGGGTTAAAAATCTATCGGAGTCTAACCTTACTGATGAGCTGTGATACAGCGAAACAAATATGTCTGCGGATGACTATATATATATATATATATATATATATATATATATATATATCTTTATTTATCTGTAAATTCACATAAACCTTAGTTCAGAAATAGCCATTTTCAACATGTCACTTTAAGGCATGCATTCTTCAACTCCTTCTGAACAGAGAACGAAAAAAATTCTAACCACAGAGGTTAGTTTAGGTAAAGGTGGGGTTGGGATGTATTGGTTTTTCTTTGGTTTTGGTAAGGGGACGGAGCCAGTAGTATTTCTTCCTTAGTAGTGGGAGGTATGTGGCCTGACCCTAGGGTTAGCAGGGTAAGTGGTGTGGAGATAACTGCTCGGTCAACTTTTAAAAAATTTGGTAATTTTTTTTATCGGGACTAATTGGGAGAATAGGATAATTATTGTAATTTATATTTATTTCTATGGCGACACATATTTATGATCTCCCTTATGATCTCCCTTATGATCTCTCTTATGATCTCCCTTCTGATCTCCTTTATGATCTCCTTTATGATCTCTCTTATGATCTCCCTGATGATCTCCCTTATGATCTCCCTTCGTTTATTAAGGAGAATATTTATTAGTGGTCCTAGTCTTGCCTATGAGTTCTCATTTTATTTGGGGATCTAAGTTACTTTCTTTTAATTCCCAGTATTTCCTATAAAGTGCAGTTTGATATTTTAAACTCGGGTTGGTGAAAAAGTGGCTGTGGGTATAAAGCCGTTGCTTCCAAAGTATGAAATGATTTGTTTGAACATTATTTTTGATCGATACTCGTATTTAAGTAGATATTCTGTTTATAATCAAACAGTATTATATATTTATTTCTACCGGCCTGATTATTTATGATAGTTATGTTACGGAAATTAACGAAGATTAACGAAACTTGGTTATTAAGAAACGACAATTTGAAATGATTTGTTTGAACATTATTTTTGATTGATACTCGTATTTAAGTAGATATTCTGAGTATTTACGATAAATTTTTATTACGAAAATGTGTGCCATTCGGCAGGATCCGACCCTGCGAAATCCTCACCGCGTAGGTGAAGCCACCAATTAATCTGGCTCGTCTTTGAAATGCTTTGAGAATATTCCTATCCTTAAACTTACTTCTGAACTCAAGACTCTTCTTTCACGTTTTAATCGACGATAACAGTCACCTTACTCTCGAGCATATATATTTACAACAAAATGTTTTTGGCTCTAAATGACCGACGAGATGTTGAGGGGGCCATTAAACACAGCCAATCAATCACTCAATAAAATTCATAACGTTCAAAAGCTCAAAGTCGTGGCTTCTCAACTAAATAAGTGAATATTCTCACTGATATAAAATAGACATTATAAAATATTTGTTGTCATGTGAGAATAAAATTTTCTTCGTCCACAATTTTTTAAGAAACACGCATGAAAAAGGGGCGTTAAACACAGTCAATCAATCACTCAAGAAAAATCATAACTTTGACACGCTAAATGTCGTGTCTTCTCAACTAAAAAGGTGATTATTTTCACTGTTATAGAATAGCCTTTATAAGATATTTGTTGTCATGTTCATAACAAAACTTTCTTCGTCCCCAATTTTTGAAGAAACACACATGAAAACACTTCTTAACAAGAACCTTCCCAACCATTTTATTTACAAAAAAATAAATTAAGTTTTAACAAAATTTAGAGAAAATAACGCAAGCAATCATCCTGATAGTTTAAAAATCCTTAACTTATTTTTTCGTAAATGGATACAAAGTTATAAAAGAAATGAAATCGATTAAAGCAGTAATTCTCTGGGGTATATCATTAAACGATCTCAATAAATACATTAAATTTATTATTTACATCTGTTAATGACAAAGGTCAGTCAGTTAAGCATCCTATATAATACACACTTAGGCGATCATGTCTCAAAAGAGACGTGAATGACTGGGAAGAATGTTTTTCGCATTAAGTTGCTATTAAGTTATGCGTTAGACTAGTTTCCAACCAAGGCTATAGAACCCAACCTGTCCTGCTGTTTAACACATAGCTGGATAAAGAAGAAATAGTTTATATTATTATATTAATAAATAGTAATTAGTGGGGGATCAGTTTATTTCTTCATAACAATAGAAAACTTGTCCACAACTTTAGGTCCAGTAGAATCTCCAATTAAATTCGTTTTGAGTATATTAATGTGTACTGATCCCGGGGGATCAGTTTCTTACTTCATAACAATAGAAAACCGACTCCCCACTTTATGCCCAGTAGAAGCTTTACTCTTATTTCCAACTATTATATTCATTAAGTCAGTTAAGCGTCATACGTGATACACGCTTTGGGTGATCATGTCTCGAAAGAGACATGACTGACTGGGCAGAATAATATCCTACAGTAGGTTGCTATTACTTTCTGTGGTAGACTGGTTGCCAGCCAAGGTTATAGAACCCAATCTGTCTTGTCATTTAACTCATAGCTGGAGGGTGAAAAGATATATTATATTACATTATTATATTAAGTATGATTAAAGGGGGATCAGTTTAATACTTTATAACAAGAGAAAACCGATCCCCCAATTTATGCCAAGTAGAAGCTTTACTTATATTGCCAAGTATTATATTCATTCAGTTAGTTAAGTGCCATACGTGATACACACTTAGGTAATCATGTCTCAAAAAAGACATGAGTGACTGGGTAGAAGATTTTTTCACAATAAGCTGCCATTACTTACTACTGTAGATTAGTTGTCAACGAAGGCTATAGAGCCGAATGTGGCCTGTTATTTAACCCATAACTAAAGGGAGAAGAGACAGATTAATAAGTTTCCAAAGGTCATTTTCACGTAAGTGAATGCAAGGAATTTTTCTCCGATCTCCCGATCCGAACCGACATCCACTGCACCACAATGCATATCCTAATGTTACACATCTTTAACCTAAGATTAAAATACCTTAATTTGGCGCTACTTAATCTTCTTAAGTAAACACGGGTTTGTGTTTGTACAAAGCAAGACTTTCCTCGTGATATCGAAGCAAACGTTCAGTTGAAGCAGAACTGAAGCGACATATTATTTTCCAATTTTTGTTTTCTTTTTTGGTCTTCGTTTCTTTTCGTGAGCGCACGGGGTTCTGACATCTGATTTAACCCAAACTGACAACCTCTTCACGAAGGCGAAGTGACGTTTATGTAATCAGATCAACGCAGGATATGTTTACGTTTTCTGCAGACGAGCGTGAATCTCACAGACAAACGTGAAAAAGGTGAGAATTGAAATGGACTGAAATTTTTCGATATCATCAAACAGAACTGTCGGGATTCTTCTTCTTCTATGTACCGTGTCCCTTCAGGACGTAAGCGATTATGGCTCTCCGCATCTCCCTACCTCTTGTCGCTCTTCATACCATTTTACCTGTTATCCCACTGAATCCCCGCTCCATTCGCTATCTGCTCAGTTCCACCCGGAAAGTTATGTTATCTTCCCATGTCTCTATTCCCGGTGATATTTGTCTATATTTCTGACATGAGATACTATTTACAGTATTTTCATTATTCGGACTATTGTACTCACCTTTCTTGCCATTTTGTACGACGTTTCAGCCGTTGTATGCTACGGCCTTTTTCAGGTGCTTTTGAACCGAAACCTTTATTACAATCAATGGGGTATATGAACTTCATTCCTTGCCTAGAGCTCTTCTAGTAGTCATGACTTACCCACCTCTAACCCTATAAGTTACTTGTTCACCACTGCTTTATCCTGATACTGAACTCACAACTCATTGGGTCAAGGTTTTTTATTTTTAATCATATCACCCCGAGCAAGGCGGTAACGCCACTGATGTGCAGGGGGCTACGTGAAAGTGAAAAGATTGGAAAAGAGAAAGTCGGAAACCACATCCTAAACAAGGAACAAGGGATGAGCCTATTCACCTGTTCAATAGACGAACAGGTTTATAAGTCTCAAAAATGTGTTGTTTACATGGCCTACTGGATATAGAGGTTGGTTAGTTCTTGTGACTTGACACTAAGAGTTGTGAGTTCAGTACCAGTCTATAGCAGTGGTGGGCAAGTAACTCACAGGTTTAGAGGTAGATAATTCATGACTGATGTAGTCATATACACCAGTAATTGTCATAAAGGGTTTGTGATAAAAGAAACTGTTTAAGTAGAAGAGGCGGTTACAGATAACTATTTCAACGGTAAAAGGATGGGGCCTAGATCCCAATCTAGTAGAATGCTTATATTCATGTGGTTGGGATACCAGGGAAAGAAGCTTACCAGAGCGGTTACCATGAAATTATTTATAGCAAAGACAGAAGGAAGCTACATAACTTCGGTGAGAAATTGACTGAAATCGAAATACCAAGTCAAGACAAATTATATTACGGATCTTTCTTTGGAGGATCTTTCTTCTAGCAGAAGCGCCCGACCAGATATGGCAAGAGTATTCAATGCCCAGATGAATGGCACTTTTATAAATGTTCAAGATGGATTCTAACAAAAAAAACTTTTGGCCTGACACAGAAACCAAACCTTCTTAGCAGTTAGATACAACTATAGATCCAATGCATTTGTTCCAATCAGGTAGCTTTAAAAGTGAGGCCAAGGAAGTGCAATATGTTACTCTCAAGGAGACTAGCATCAGCCATACTGATGGTTGGTGAGAAAATTTCTCTATGGGGGTTTAAGGAGAGTAGTCTACAGAAGGATGCTGCGAATATCATGGATCGAGCATGTGAGCAATGATGAGGTCTTAGAAATGATGGAAACGAAAAGGAAATTAATACTGAGCATCAGGAAGAGACAACTGAAGTTTCTTGGACATACAATGAGGAAAGGGGGCTTGGAGAATCTGATACTAAGAGGCCAGATAGAGGGAAAAAGAGACAGGGTAAAGCAACGGATAACATATTTGAAGGACCTGATCAGGTGGATGATGGGACGAGGGTTGCATGGTGTGACAGTAGAAAGCGTGCTCAGAGCCACCAGGGATAGGGGGATGTGGAGGGCCATGATCGCCTACGTCCTGAAGGGACAAGGCACATAGAAGAAGAAGTTTTGTCTTGAGGCATTGAAATTGTTGGACTAAGAGTTGCGGTTACATTTAATGAATTCAATGTTAAAAAAAGTGGGACCTAAATGCTATCTAGTAGAATGCTTATATTCATGTTGTTGGGATACCAGGGAAAGAAGCTTACAATAGCGGTTACCATGAAATTATTTATAGCAAAGACAGAAGGAAGCTACATAACTTCGGTGAGAATGTGACTGAAATCGAAATGCCAAGTCAAGACAAATGATATTGAGGATCTTTCTATGGAGGATCTTTCATCTAGCAGAAGCGCCCGACCAGATATGGCAACAGTATTCAATGCGTATTGGGAATTAGAATTAAAATTATGGCTACACTCTGGCCGCTACTCAATCTTCCAAAGCACCGAATTTTTTTTATTCATGTATAGATTGACGGTTAAGCAGAAATAAAATTATCGCTATTGCGACCTTATTTATTCCGGGCAATCCTGGAGAGATATGTATATTCTCCAACGCAGTGTAGCATTCTGCAACTTAATCCGGGCATTATTGATTCTTACACAAAGATTTCTGTTGATTTATCGATCTGAAAAGTAAATGGTCATCGTTCCAAACAGCTGTTCCAAGTTCAGTAAATACTGGAGATTTATATACAAATAAATTTCTTTACGTTAGTGTTTTATTTGATTTTGCGGCATTCATGTTGAGATATATGCTAATAAGTTCATCCTAGTATATATTATAGAATGGTAAGTAAGGCTTCTCTCTCACTCTCTCTCCCTGTCTCTGCCTCTCTCTCACACACACACACTCTCTCTCTCTCTCTCTCTCTCTCTCTATATATATATATATATATATATAGACAGATCTGTTTCGCTGTATCACAGCTCTCAATACGGTTAGAATCCAGGATTGAAACCAGACCGAACTGGCGTCAGTCGGCGATTCTACCTCTGGGCTATGGGCGCTCGATAGAAGATGGCAGCCTTTTTAGCGCGTATATTATCGTTATACACGCCCAATAGCCAGAGTGATCTAATTCATTATTGAATAAGCAATGCGTACATGCCAGATTAGCTACTGTTTTATATATATATATTTTTATATGTATATTTATTTATATATATATTTTTTTACATATATATATATATATATATATATATATATAAATATTCGCCTGTTAATATCCATTTGTTTATCTATAAATATCCCAGTCTGCTAATATTTCTGTCTCTCTTCCTCCCGTCTCTCTCTCTCTCTCTCTCTCTATCTATCTATCTATCTCTTTCTAGTGAAAAATATTTGATTTCCTAAGCTTAGAGGTGGCACAAGGCCGAAAGTATGGGTTATCCACACTCTCGTGCAAATAGTTTGATAACTAGGTCACACCATTTTATTGTCAAAACAGTCAAATGTAACCCCCTCTTCTACTTCAGTTTTATTCAAGGACATATTTTAGAATGCCAGATAAGACATCTATCTATCTCTCTAACTATATATATATGGTGAAAGTCAACTGTTGGCCGAGCATGACTAATTTTGACGTTGATATAATTTTTTTTATGGATTACGATTCTCTCGTTAGTGTCATCTAAGGTGACTGAATTTTTTTTCAGGTATCCCTTGCATTGATTAACATTTGGACCCAGAGATAGTCTATGTCAATTTACTGGATGCAACTGGTCAATCCTTGTGTTTTGATTTCAAATGCTGAGTGAGACCACTCGCATTCTTACACACCTTTCAACAGGTATTACCAGAGAAATCATTCTAAGTGTTATTAGTAGTAGTATTAGGTCCCTTCTGATCATGATATCTTGTAGGATTAAACACACCTACCTTTCACAAATCCGTCTGCAAATTTCAAATGTCAGCTCTTCTTTGCTGATATATATAGATAAAAAAAATGGATATTAACAGGCGGAGATATATATATATATATATATATATATATATATATATATATATATATTGTGTGTATTTTGGCAGCATTTTTTCATTAATGCAGGTTTCATTGAATAATATAGACAAGTTTTGTCTATTAATTTTGTGTAGGATCCGTTCATACCGTCTGATATACTTGATGGTGATATCGTTGAAAGACAACAAAAAATCACAGTATTTGTCGAATTTTTTATCGGGTCTAAGCTTTCGACTCACATAAGCCATTATCAAAGAGTAAATATTAACACAAAGTAAACATAGAACATTTAAGTTATTAACAATAAAGAGAATTAAATTGAAAATATAAGTCCATCACTATTTTGTCACTGTCTTCGGCCATCCGCCACGGTAGTGATGGACTTATATTTTCAATTCAATTATCTTTATTGTTAATAGCTTAAATGTTCTATGTTTACTGTGTGTTAATATTTACTCTTTGATAATGGCTTATGTGAGCCGAAAGCTTAGACCCGATAAAAAATTCAACAAATACTGTGATTTTTTGTTGTCTTTTAACGACATCATCAAGTATATCAGACGGTATGAACGGATCCTACACAAAATTAATAGACAAAACTTGTCTATATTATTCAATGAAACCTGCATTAAAATATATATATGTAAAATATATATATATATATATATATATATATATATAAATAAATATACATATAAAAATATATATATATAACAGTGGCTACTCTGGCATGTACGCATCGCTCATTCAATAATGAATTAGAGCACTCTGGCTATTGGGCGTGTAAAAAGTCTGCCTTCTTCTACCGAGCGCCCATAGCCCAGAGGAATAATCGCCGACTGACGCCAATTCTTCATTCTTTCATTGATGAAACTGCAATATGGATAATTATTAAATATTTATACATTCATTTGATGCACATGTTATTGTGCAGTATTAACAAAACAACCATTCTATTTTAATTTACAATTATTCACTTGGCAATAAATACTAAAAAATAGTATGAAATAAATCATTTTTAAAACACTGGCGTAGCCTAATAATTATGTCCGGTAGTGTATATATACATTCGAATGTTGATATTTATTTATCTACCTATATATATCATAGTCTGCTAAATCCACTATCGATCGCAAACACACGCTATTTCTCTCTTTCTCTCTCTCTCTCTTTCTCTCTCTCTCTCTCTTTCGTTCAATTACATTGGCAACTAGATCATACCATTTTACCGTCAAAAAAGCCAAATGTAACCCACTTCTATTCCAACAGTTCCTTTTCTCGCACTTCCCGCCTGTGAAACTGCCTTCCACGTACTTGCTTCCCTGATTGCTACAATCTCCAAGATTTTAAGTGCAACGTCAATTGCCATCTTTTATCTCCCATATTTCTCTTTTCTTTCCTCCCACACCCCTTTTATCTTGTTCGCCCTCTGCTTCTATTTTCTTCCGCTTTCCTCTCACTGTAACCCATATCCACCAGTGGGAGTACTCCTTTGCTTGGGGTGAAGAATATATATATATATATATATATATATATATATATAGAGAGAGAGAGAGAGAGAGAGTACTAAAAAGTTTTAATTTTAAAAATCCTTTTCTACGTCAAGTTATGTAAACATCTTTCGACGAACGCTCTCGTGGCCGAACGCTTCTAGTTTAAATTTTAAAATCATTTGTTTCTGATGAAAGGCCGAGGCCGGTCTGAAATATCAAGTATATATATATATAATAATAGAAATAAATAAATACTGTCAAAAAATACATTTTTAAACTTACAACTTTTTAGTAGTTTTTCCTATACATTTTAAGACAGTATCTGTGGATCATCATTATGCTATATATATATATATATATATATATATATATATATATATATATATATATATATATATCGAATATGTCAAATACATGTAAGAAAAAGTGTCTTTAATCTAACATGTTTCACTTGAACAAGCTTCTTCGGAGATTATTCAACGACGAATAATTTCAATTTGTTTTTGCTTTAATTTTTGCAATCCCACAGAGACAGCATTTTTTTCTACATTTAAAAATATTCACCCATTGCTGATCATACCTCAATCAAATACAGTCTGGTTTTCTACCTGATCTTTGTTTATTCTATTCTTCTTGTCGTTGTTCGATACATACACACAGACACACACAAATATATATATCTTAATATATTAATCTCCATCTGTCAGTATCTATCTATCTAGCTAGCTAGCTATCTATCTATCTAGCTATCTGTCAGACTTTTAGTCATATATATATATATATATATATATATATATATATATGAACTTTATAAATTTATAAATGGAACTTTGTCTGTGTGTGTGTGTGTGTGCATCCGTTACCTAAAGACACCGAAACGGCTGAACCGATTTTCTTGAAATTTACACAGTTGTACTATAAGCGTCTGCGAGTGTTCTTAGCTAGGTTTTGTGTCGAGGTACCCCGATAAATATCGAAAATCGATAATCGAAAAAATCGGGTTATAGAAGGAGTGGTCCGATTTTAATCAAATTTGATACATTCATAGAAAAAGACATAAGAAACGATATTCAGAAGTTTCAATGTTGCAGTTCTTACAATCGATAATATATATATATATATATATATATATATATATATATATATATAAAAGGCAAGATGTTTGTGTGTGTGTCTGTTTATCTGTCTGTATGTCCTTTATACAAATCCACAATTTTATTCCGATTCTCACCAACCTTCACACAAATATTTTTAGGCTGAGTCTGAGCTCCAGGACCATGGATTAATTTTAAAGCTTTCATTACACCCGAGCAACGCCGGGTTATACGGCTAGTATATATATAATCTTAGCCTAGTAATATCTACTCATCTATATTATTCTGCTAATATCTAACCATCTATATCTTCGTTTGTTAACATCTATTTATCTAACCATCTATATACATCTAAGTCTAATATCTATCTATCTATCTATCTATCTATCTATCTATCTGAGTCTGTTCATATCTATCTATCTATCTATCTATCTATCTATCTATCTATCTCAGTCTGTACATATCTATCTATCTATCTATCTATCTATCTATCTATCTATCTATCTATCTGAGTCTGTTCATATCTATCTATCTATCTATCTATCTATCTATCTATCTATCTATCTCAGTCTGTACATATCTATCTATCTATCTATCTATCTATCTCAGTCTGTACATATCTATCTATCTATCTATCTATCTATCTATCTATCTCAGTCTGTACATATCTATCTATCTATCTATCTATCTATCTATCTATCTATCTATCTCGGTCTGTTCATATCTATCTATCTCGGTCTGTTCATATCTATCTATCTATCTATCTATCTATCTATCTATCTATCTATCTATCTATCTATCTCAGTCTGTTCATATCTATCTATCTATCTATCTATCTATCTATCTATCTATCTATCTATCTATGCATATGCATGAGTTTACATACATACATACATGTATAAATATATATGTATGCATATTTTTCATAGTCCGTTCATATCTATCTTTCTTCATATCTCTATATCTTATCTATATATCTATCTTTCTATCTTTCAAGAATTTTGCTTTTATCTATCGGATAAAACGTCTTTTTTGATTATGGAGAACCTGCTTTCGAAGAAAACTGTAAAGCTACACAGGCACTTGCCTCCGGTAATTGATGAACTCCAGATTTGAATAATCAATAATGCCCTGGATGCAAGGTTTAGTTTCTTGTTGTTATTTTTAAAAAAATAACTATACATATATATCTACTAAAATATATTCATATATATGTAATTTCTCTCTCTCTCTCTCTCTCTCTTTACATATATATCTATTTTTTTGATTGATTGATTGATTGATACAGCTTTATATGCAAAGAGATCGACAAGTAAAAATACTCTGTTTTTTACGAAGTGATAAAATGTACAAAAATAGAGCATTTGAAATTGTCGCTTTCCTTCAAAATAAACTTCATATCAAATTATGCTTAAGTTTTTGTGTGCCTATCAAAAAAGTGAGGTATGATAAAAAAAATATCGGGACTGTCGCTTTGACAACAGTACTAAACAACTCAAAGGGAACCCGTTTGGCACAGACTGATCTGGAAGTCTGTCACGCATATACACGCATATCTTCTTCTATGTGCCCTGTCCCTTCAGGACGTAGGCGATCATGGCCCTCCACGTCTCCCTATCCCTTGTGGCCCTTAGTATGTTTGTTCCTGTTACTCCTGGCAACCCCCGTTCCGTCATCCACCTGATCAGGCCCTGCAAATATGTTATCCGCTGCCTTCCTCTGTCTCTCTTTCTCTCTATCTGGCCAGTCAGTATCAGGTTCTCCAAGCTCTCCTTCCTCAATGCGTGTCTCAGGAACTTCAGTTGTCTCTTCCTGATGCTCGGTATTAATTTCCTTTTAGTTGCCATTCTTTCCAACACCTCATCGTTGCTTGCATGTTCAGTCCACGATATCCGCAGCATCCTTCTGTAGAACCACATTTCGGCCGCTTCCAGTTTTGTCCTCATTTTCGATGATATTGTCCCGCACTCACTGCCGTATTGAAGAACTGACATCACATAGCAATCCAGCACTCTTTTCTTTGTTTCTATACACTAACTTATAAGGTTCTCACTTACTTTTGTTGTTTATAGCAGGGCTTGGATGGAAAGTGTGGTCCTCCTGTCCTGACACAACTTGTGCAGTTGTTTGGGGCCAAAATATCTAATGCATGGTCATCAGCAAAAACACGACTCCAAAATACCAACTATAGGTCGGTGATACAAAAATGAAGTCAGACAGTCAGCTAAGAGCCATATGTAATACACGCTTTGGGCGATCATGTCTCGAAAGAGACATGACTGACTGGGCAAAAGTTTATCGCGCAGTAGGTTACCATTGCTTTCTGCGGTAGACTGGTTGCCAGCCAAGGCTACAAAACCCAATCTGTCCTGCTATTTAACTCATAGTTGGAGGGAGAAGAGATGCATTATATTACATTATTATATTTAGTATAATTAGTGGGGGATCAGTTTATTACTTTATAACAATAGAAAACCGATTCCCCAATTTATGCCCACTAAAACATTTAATTATGTTTCCAACTATTATATAGTCAGTTAAGTGACATACCTGATACACGATTTGGGCGATCATGTCATACGAAAGAGACATGACTGACTGGACAGAAGATTATTCCGTAGTAGGTTGCCATTGCTTTCTTCGGTAGACTGGTTGCCGACCAAGGCTATAGAACCCAATCTATTCTATTATTTAACACATAACTGGAGGGAAGAGATGGATTAATACTTTTCCCAAGGGTATTTGTGCGTAATTGAATGCAAGGTGTTCAACTCTACTCGAACTCCCCGATTTATCCTTCCGAGTCGATATCCACTGCACCACAACGCACTAAAATTAAATGGGTGCAGAAATGTGAACACCTGGTAAGTGTGCAGACAGAGGAAGGAATGTGTGACCCATAACTGAAGGGGCATTGGCATGGTCAGGGTCGTATTTCAAATGCTAAGCAGAATACTGAGAGATGAAGATTTCGTTCAAAAAGCAAAAAAAAAAAAAAGTACTGGTCGTGTGACGTCTGTCCTCCTTTATGGCAGTGAATGCTGGACAACCTCGGCGAAGATGAAGGAGAGTCTTAAAATATATCGTTCTACAGAAGGATGCTGACGATACCATGGACCGAGCATGTGAGCAACGTCAATGTTTGAAGAAAGAAAGAGAGACAGGGGAAATCAGCGTAAAACATACTTGATGATCTTGAGCAAGTGGATGGCGGAGCTGGGTTTTAGTGAGATAAAAGTAAAAAATTTTAAAACAACACAACACATGAAGAAGAAGAAGAAGAAGAAGATGAAGAAGAAGATGATGAAGAAGAAGATGAAGAAGAAGAAGAAGAAGATTAAGAAGATGAAGAAGAAGATGAAGAAGAAGAAGGTGAAGAAGAAGAAGACGAAGAAGATGAAGAAGTAGAAGAAGAAGATGATGAAGAAGAAGATGAAGAAGAAGAAGAAGAAGAAGAAGATGAAGAAGAAGAAGAAGAAGAAGGTGAAGAAGAAGAAGATGAAGAAGAAGAAGGTGAAGAAGAAGAAGATGAAGAAGATGAAGAAGAAGTAGAAGAAGAAGAAGGTGAAGAAGAAGAAGATGAAGAAGAAGAAGGTGAAGAAGAAGAAGATAAAGAAGATGAAGAAGAAGTAGAAGAAGAAGAAGATGATGAAGAAGAAGATGAAGAAGAAGAAGATGAAGAAGGTGAAGAAGATGAAGAAGATGAAGAAGAAAAAGATGAAGAAGAAGAAGAAAATGATGAAGAAGAAGATGAAGAAGATGAAGAAGAAGATGAAGAAGATGAAGATGATGAAGCAGAAGAAGAAGAAGAAGAAGATGAAGAAGATGAAGAAGAAGATGAAGATGAAGATGATGAAGAAGTAGAAGATGAAGAAGAAGATGAAGAAGAAGAAGAAGAAGAAGAAGACACATTTCTCAGGTCCAACTGCCAACGTCTTACTATATTCTCAACATCTCACTCCTTGCGATATTTTTCTCTTTAAAAAAAAATCCCACATGAAAGGAAAAAGATTTCAAGACGTATAGAAAATCCAATTAATTACGACGACGAGCTGCTCTTCTTCTTCTTCTTCTTCTACGTGTCTTATACTTTCAGGACGTAAGCGATCATAGCCTTTCACGTCTCCCTATTCCTGGTGGCTCTTAGCACATTTTCTTCTGTAACATCTCGCAAACCCCCGTTCTGTCATCCACCTGCTTTAGGCCCTTCAAATATGTTATCGGCTGCTTTCCCCTGTCTCTTTTTCCCTCTATCTGACCTGTTAGCATCAGGTTCTCCAAGCCCTAATTCCTCATTGCATGTCCCAGGAACTTCAGCTGTCTCTTCCTGATGCTCGATATTAAATTCCTTTTCGTTTCATTTCTTTCCAACACCTCATTATTGCTCACATACTCGGTCCATAATATCCGCAACATCCTTCTGTAGAACCACATTTCAGTTGCTTCAAGTTTTTCTTTCATCTTTGATTATATTTTCCAGCATTCACTGTCATATTGAAGAACTGACATCACATAGCAATCCAGTACCCTCTTCTTTGTTTCTAGTGAAAGTTTCTTGTGTCTTAATACTTTACTCAGCTTTTGGAATGCGTCATTCGCCTTGCCAATTCGCCTTCGGATCTCCTGTGTCGCACCTTCCGTATTCTCTTAGAACACTTCCCAGGTATTTGAATTTTTGTACCGTCTTGATTCTAATATCCCCCACCTGCATTTGGCATTTTGGACTGCGCTTTTTGCTGATGATCATGCATTCGGATTTCTTGCAGTTTATTTGTAATCCTTTTCTCTCACTCTCTTTTGCCCTGCTCACTATCCTCAAAAAAGAGTTCCAGGAATGCTGCCATCAATTGAAACAGCTGAAGGTAAACTCTGTGTGGTTTCAGCAGGAGATTACTTTGAAGGCGATTAAACGTCGAAATGATACGTGTTGTTGATTTCTTTTTATAACAAATGTACCGATCCTTCTTCACCAGACTCCGTACAAACATAATCGTGAGCAGTTTTTTTTTCCTCGTCACGCTCATTCTGATAAAAAATAATTTGTTGCTGGTCAGTTTTCAGTTAGCCATGACATGAAGTGTAGAAAATGTTTTGCATGAAAACTCATACGGTTGCTTGAATACTCTATTTCTGACAACAGGACACTTCACCATAACACAGAAGGAGAACCGATTCATCGCGGTCAGACAATGTCTATGACCACATCACCGCTCAAATCTGGCCACCTAACTCCCTACACTGCAACCCCTTTGGTTATTATGCGAAAGGCAGAATTAAGTGGTAGTCTAACAAAACTTTTTGTAACACCAAAGATAAATTGACGGCAAGGATTATAGCAGCATTTACCAACTTAAAAAAAAAACTGACGGTCCAGGGAAAGTGGCAGAACATTTCGAAGTCTTGTGGAGGCCGTATTAGAAGCCAATTACGACTTATTACATAATTTCTTTCACTAAATTTTATCTAAATAAATAAATAACTATAAAGAGGAGAAAGCAACACATAAAAAACTGCTATTGCCAGACAAAATGATTTGTTTGTAAAAATCAGAACACGTCGATTCTTTGACTTGAATATCCTTAAATTTTAACTGTTTCAAGTCCATTTCTATCTCCTCCAACTTGTGTAAATTAATGATAGAAAAACAGACTAGAATGGATAGCAAAAAAACACACATTACTAAAAGCTACAAAGAACAGGAAGTTGTGAAGCGCCATAATTGATCATGCCCAGAGGAGAAAACAACACGTAGATAAAAAAAAAACTGCTCTCGTCAGTCAAAATGATTTGTTTGTAAAAATTAGAACAAGTCGATTCTTTGACTTGCAAATTCTTAAATCTTAACTCTTTCCAGCTTATTTCTCCCTCTTTAAACTTAAACCCTTCTGTCATTTGTTGATCAGCTTGACTGCTAAACAAAATAGCGAGACAAAAATATATGAAACTCCAGACTTTGAGATACAAGAAGACCAAATTGTGGTACGAAAAACAGTCACTGCGAAGATACCCACACTTCTAAATTGGGAAGACATTTAACAACGATGATTTAGAGTTTAATAAATGAAAACATCAAAATTCACAGCATATACCTTATCCTTTGACAAAATCAACCAGAATGTTGTTTTCTTTAAACTTTCCGTCCAGTTAGAGTTAGAAAATTTATATCGGAATGCATGGTAGACACGGGTGTATTTATAAATACTAGCCGAATACCCGTCCCAGATGTAAGACAAAAGTTAGTTATGTTCGAAGATGTCTTCAGAATTTTATTAATAACTGAAAAATTCCCATGAAAATTATTCTAGGGAAGAAACCTGCTCAACCCACCCAGTGTAAATTCTACCATAGTTGAAAAACATGATTAGTCAATAAAAATCAAGCAACACAAAAATTAAAATACCAGGATATCTTTCTTCGATATTCGCTATATCTAATTCTCTTTAATAAAAATGAAACATTTCGGATTTATAAACATTTCTTAGTTGTTATTGATATTATTATTACTTCCTGACATTCCCTAAAACCTGTCACTCTTTCTCATAACTTTCCACCTATGTAACCCCCTGCAAAACAGTGGCGGTAAAATGCCTTGCTTGGAGCGATAAGATTATAAAAAATATTCTATACTATTATAATGTGGATATAAAGTGGTGGATCAGTTCTACATTACAATCAATATATAAATGATCCCTCAATTTATGGCTACTGTCATCCGTCTTTTATCCACTTCCAGACACCCCCTATAACCTGTCACTCTTTCTCATAACTTTTCTCTTATGTAACCCCCTGCAAAACAGTGGCGGTAAAATGCCTTGCTTGGGGCGATAAGATCATAAAAAAATATTCTATACTATTATAATTTGGATATAAAGTGGGGCATCAGTTCTACATTACAATCAATATATAAATGATCCCTCAATTTATGGCTACTGTCATCCGTCTCTTATCCACTTCCAGACACCCCCTATAACCTGTCACTCTTTCTCATAACTTTTCTCCTATGTAAACCCCTGGAAAACAGTGGCGTTAAAATGCCTTGCGTGGGGCGATATGATTGTAAAAAAAAACCGTAAGCGAAGAAGAATGTGGGGTAAGCCCGTTCATGCATGAACATCGGCAGCAAAGAGCGAATATCCACGGTTCAAAGATTCTGCTTTGCATTTGGTGGGATCAGCTGGGTGTATTTAATTATGAGCTGCTCAGATCGACTGAAACGATCACGGGAATATTGGTGTTGATTACAATTGATAGGTTTGAGACGAGCATTGAAGAAAAAACGGCCCCTGTATGAGCAGAGACACGTTAAAGTGACAACGCTACGCCACATGATGCAAAACGGGTGAAAATATACTTGGAAACGCTTAAATGGGAAGTCTTAACCTACTCACCGTATTCACCAGGCATTTCCCCCGTCCGATTATCACTTGTTCCGATCGATGACATATGGCCTTGCTGAGAAGCACTTTCGTTCTTTTGAAGATGTCAAAAAAGAGCTTAGCCTCAAATGGACGTGTCATTTTTTTCTGACGTGGAATTCAAATGCTGTCAGAAGGATTGTAAAAATTAGTGACTACTTATGGACACTATTTTCAGTGATATGTTTCTTACTAATATAATGTTTCTTACTTAATATATATATATATATATATATATATATATATATATTGTGTGTATTTTGGCAGCATTTTTTCATTAATGCAGGTTTCATTGAATAATATAGACAAGTTTTGTTTATTAATTTTGTGTAGGATCCGTTCATACCGTCTGATATAATGTGTAAAGGCAAATTGAAATAGTGAAAGAAAATCTTGACACATTATATCAGACGGTATGAACGGATCCTACACAAAATTAATAGACAAAACTTGTCTATATTATTCAATGAAACCTGCATTAATGAAAAAATGCTGCCAAAATACACACAATTTAAATTACATGATCCAGCAGCCCAACACACCATCACCACCTTGAAATATAAATGGAGCCTTGTGAAAAGGCAAATTGAAATAGCGAAAGAAAATCTTGACACATTATATCAGACGGTATGAACGGATCCTACACAAAATTAATAGACAAAACTTGTCTATATTATTCAATGAAACCTGCATTAATATATATATATATATATATATATAGTTGTCAGTCCGTAAACGGTGAGTATAATCCAACAAGATTTCCTTAATATAAATTATTAATAGGTAAATCCATATAGAGAGCTCGATGGGTATTAACCAGAGCGATATGAAGTTTATAAGGGAAAACTGAACACGTCATATTAGTTATAAACTATAGTTCATTTCAATGAGCTTAAACAGCTCATATTATCAGACTCTTTTACAATATTTCCTTCATCTGGCATAAAATTTCTGCCGGAATGAACGTTTTCTTAAAATGAAGAGGGAACATAATAGAAATAATAATAATAAACATAAGATTACAAACAAATAAATAAATGACAATAAATGTAAGGGGAAGGAGGAAGGAAAGAAGGAAAGGAAGGAATGGGGAGAAAGAGATAGAGTCCAGTTGCAAATATGGGTAGTATCCGTTTGAAGTTATTTTGACTGTCTTAGATTGTATGACTTTATAAACTATATATATATATATATATATATATATATATATATATATATATATATATATATATATATATATATATATATATATATATATATATATATATTATATATATATATATATATATATATATATATATATATATATATTGTCATCCGCAGAGAGATCTGTTTCGCCGTATCACAGCTCATCAGTACGGTTAAACTCCGATTGCTTTTTTACCCAGGATTGAAACCCGACCGAAATGGCGTCAGTCGGCGACTCTACCCCTGGGCTATGGGCATATATATATATATATATATATATATATATATATATATATATATATAAAAGAAATAATAACTATACTCGTGTCAAAAAATCTTCCACGGATCTATGAAGAAGGGAAAATTTGTTTTTAAAAAAGAAAAAGTGAAAGTATATGTACATCAGTCAAAAGAGCTCAGACCGAGTCAGCACGTAGCTTCCAAAATCCCGCCGGAATTCCGGTAAAAAACATTACATTTTCCTTATTTTTCTTAGTGTAGATGGTGGCTTGATAGACTCCAGTTTGCAGATCTACATTTACCCTCAACCGGACAGTGGGCTATAATCTTGTTTTCTTATTGGATTCACTATACTTCTTCATGATTTGGTTATTGTGGGACCTTATAATGTTATACATAATATTAGTACACGAATAACTAATCTTGACAGTGTTTTGCTATTGAATATTATACTCAGTAGGTTATCTACATGAAATGCTTACTTATTAATTTAAGAAAGATCTTACCAATGTTAATAGTTGATAGTCTACAGAACGGGTGGTTAAACCACACACACACACACACACACACACACACACACACACACACACACACATATATATATATATATATATATATATATATATATTAAAAAAGGATTAATTCAAAGATGTTGAATGGCCATTTCGATATGAAGATCCCCACGGGGGACGACACATCACCTCAGCTAATGGCCATTCAACATCTTTGAATTAATCCTTTTTTAATATATATTTGCTCTGTAATATTTTATTACATGGAGCTCTCTTCCTGTATCATTTTTTAATATTAAAATAAATTTTTAATATTAATTAGGATCCGGTTTTTTTGAATTTACCTTCCTGCTTTTTTCCCTTGGATTGAAGTATCTGAATTAAAATATATATATATATATATATATATATATATATATATATAGTTACGATAATGAATCCGGGGAAAATAAATCCTTGGCAAATAATACAAGTGGATGCTAACAAATATAAAATATTAAAAATAATAAAATATTAAAATTGGTCCACAAAAATAGTTCAGTGTACATAAGTACAGAGCAGATAATTATTAAACATTAGATTCAAATTCTATTGTTAAACAATATAATTCAGTAAAATTGAAAATCATTTTTAGCACTAAGCTAAAATATTAGATAGTTCTTTCAAGAAAATTCTGGCTGTTGTAGGAGAAAAGTTTAAGCCCACAGATAGTTTGGAAGATTAAAATTCCCTTCGTACTCCTAATAGTCTCAGAGATATATTTGATATATGTTTAGAAGAAGAATTTGAATAATAAAATAAAATAATCAAGCCAACTATTGAATCAGAGGAAGGAATTAATATTTAAAAATCGGCATAAAAACAAATTCAAGTTTCCATATAGGTTTAAATTAATTAGTTATTATATTTCCATATACTCCCTCCTTTCTAATTCTTCTAATGTAACTAATTCTAATTTCGATTTCCCCCTCTACAACACCTGTACCATCGGTCGGCAACCACCAGCCCGCGGGCCACATCCGGCCACTCGAGTGAATCTTGTCCAGCCCGCTACCTTTCTTTGGACACCTTATAAATATAGGTAAACCAAACCAAAGTGACAGTTGATAGTCTGAATATATTGCGTCGAAATTTTTAAAAAAAAATCTTTTTACTTGAAGAATGTGTTTTACTTTTATTTTTTATTTGTAGGGATCGCCAAAATTAGCGTACGGCCTCACTTTCACTTTTTCTGTGAAATTGCTTTCGTGAGCGAGTACTTTTAAATGAATATAAAAGAGTGTTTTCAACCGATTTTAATAGAATTTGTTTTTCAGTACTGATTTATGAAACATTTATTTTTTAGATGTAATATTTTTAACAAAATTCCCTTCGTATATTAAATTATATTGAATCCTTGAAAATCTATTCACATAACATTTAATAACATGGTTCTTCTCCATGACACTGAAGCCATAGCTGTTTGGCCCTCCTCCATGATTCTATATAGCTTTTTGGACCTCACTCTCCAAAAGGTTGCCAAACCCTGCTCTATACTCTTATTGTTTATAATTTACAAACTTTACCCTATTTCATGAAATCCCAACTCTCAATTTATTTATTCCCTACATTTATTTATGTTTTCATTTTATTTTTAAACCCCCGTTTTATTTCAATTTTAATTTTATATTAATATTTAATTCTTCATACAACCCCAAATTAATGTCATAAGGTTAATATTCGGGTTTAATTTTATAAAACTTCTTTCATTTAAGACTTAAATTATCTTCCACTCTCTTCCCTTCTTTGTATTGTGCCTTGCGTCTGACGGAAATTTTTATTTACGACACGAACTCAGTCCACATCGGGGTTGACAAGACAGACGACTGATATCTTCGTTTGCCGAAATAGGTTATTGCCCATATGAAGTGATTTTTTATTGTTTAATTAATATATATATATATATATATATATATATATATATATATATATATATATATATTAAGAAAGTATACGTAGATCATCACTATGTTATATATATATATATATATATATATATATATAAAACTACTAAATAGTTTTAAGTTTAAAAATGTATTTTTTGACAGTATTTATTTATTTCTATTATTATATTTGATATTTCAGACCGTCCTCGGCCTTTCATCAGAAACAAATGATTTTAAAATTTAAATTGTGTATATTTTATAAAATTTTAAAATTGTGTATAATTTATAAAGAAAGGGAGGGATGTGTATGATTACTCCATGGTAAATTACAAATATTAAAAATATCTGTCGCTTTCTGCGTCACGTGATGTAAACAATCTCTCGGACGAACGCTCTCGCAAAAACGTTTCTAATTTAAATTTTAAAATCATTTGTTTCTGATGAAAGGCCGAGGACGGTTTGAAATATCAAATATAATAATAGAAATAAATAAATACTGTCAAAAAATACATTTTTAAACTTACAACTTTTTAGTAGTTTTTCCTATATATATATACATATATATATATATATATATATGGAGACACACAGAGAGAGAGAGAGAGAGAGAGAGAGAGAGAGAGAAATTAAACAATAAAATTCAATACACAGTACTGTGCAAAATATTAGGACAAGAACTATTTTATCTTTTATGAGACATATTGACAGAAAATAAACGATTTAATTAAAGTGATTTTATTTGATTTACTCAACAAATGCTTTAAAGAGAAAAATACTTGTTACAAAAAAATAATTTTAATATTTAGTATAATAGCCTTTTGCTTTGATTACAGCTTTCATTCTGTCAGGCACTGACATCACAAACTTCTTCAATGTATCTTATGGTATCTCCTGCCAAGCAGCTTGTATTTGTTCCCAAAGTGTCTTGCGAAGTAACATTAGATTTATCAATATTTTTATTCAAAATATCCCATAGATGTTCAACAGAGTAGTTTTAAAATAACTTGATTAATAGAAAATAGGAAAAATTAAATGTAACTTCTTCTTAATACATTTTTTTTACACCTAGTTTTAAATAATCAAAATTTATTAGCAACTTACTTGGCTTTTTACCCTGTATTTGAATTTTAGTGATGTTTTAAGGAAAATCAATCCCTGTCCTAATACTTTTGCACACTACTGGTAGTGTGCAAAAGTGTTAGGACAGGGGTGATTTTAAACTTTATTTTGATGACTCATAAAAGAAAAAATAGTTCTTGTCCAAATACTTTTGCACAGTACTGTATATATAGAGTGAGAGAGAGAGAAAGAGAGATAAATTAAACAATAAAATTCGATATATAGATATAGAGAAAGAGAGAGAGAGAGAGGAGGAAATTTTAGCGTGTTATATATATATATATATATATGCGGGGTATTTTAACATAAAAAGAGGGAAAACTTTTATTTTCCATCGCTGTATCTCTGATGGACATTACCAAGACAAATATAAAGATTTTGTTTTACAACTGAAGTAAAAGAATATCTTAAGGCTAACTGAGTAAGTCAAGATAAACTATGAAAGATGCTAAGTGACGTAATTAAAAAGTAAGAAAACAATGTGAGCAAATATTGTTATCGTTGTTCAGTTTTTAGCTTTTTTATTTGTTTATATATTTTTAATGCAATTATTATTTTTTTTAATTTAATGAATTATTTTTACATCTATTATTTTAAATAACAGAAAACTTTTAGGTCACTATTTTCTTACAAATTAAACACAAATTTATGATCGTGTATGTTGGTTACGAAAGATTTATTTCTTTTATCAAATGAGATATTCATAAAATTACGGCAAGCAATTTAACATTTTGACAAGAATCGATAGCTACATGTACAGCAACATTCAGTCTAAGATTTTTCACATATTTGTTTGGATATATATACTTTTACTGATATATTTTATCTCTATCTTGAACATAATCCTCATAGCCTCAAGAAACAGACTGTCGCCTCTTGGTGTTAACCTCTGTGTCCACGTTTATATTTATAAACACTTTATTTCTGTTATTGAGCACTTTTATTCATAAATATATCATAACTTAAAGCTATCATTTTATTACACCCACGCACAAATACATACATACATACACACACACCTATATATATATATATATATATACACATATATATATATAAGTTTATATATAAGAAGCGAGAAATTCCTAGTAGAAATGGCTATCCAACGGATTTAATTATCGAAATATCTGTTTTATTATATATATATATATATATATATTTAAATTGTGTGTATTTTGGCAGCATTTTTTCATTAATGCTGGTTTCATTGAATAATATAGACAAGTTTTGTCTATTAATTTTGTGTAGAATCCTTTCATACCGTCTGATATACTTGATGGTGATATCATTGAAAGACAACAAAAAATCACAATAATTGTTGATTTTTTATCAGGTCTAAGCTTTCGGCTCACATAAGCCATTATATAAGAATAAATATTAATACACACTAAACATAAAACATTTAAGTTATTAACAATAAAGAGAATTAAATTGAAGATACAAGTCCATCCCTATTTTGGCGGATGGTCGAAGACAGTGCGTTGTGGTCCCTGATCCGATTACAGGCATTTGAGTACATTTTTCTTTTAATCATATCACCCCGGGAAAGGCGGTAAAGCCACTGGTGTACTGTGGGCTACGCAAGAGTGAAAAGATTGGAAAAGAGAAAGCTGGAAACCACATCCTAAACAGGGAACAAGTGATGAGCATCTACACCTGTTCAATAGATGTGGGTGGAGTGTGAACCGGGCGATAGTTCAGTCTATCTACTCCAATTGAAAAAAAAATAAAGAAAAGTGAAAAGATTGGAAAAGAGAAGCCGGAAACCACATCCTAACAGGGAACAAGGGATGAGCCTCTACACTTGTTCAGTAGACGTGGGTGGTGTGTGAACCGGGCGATAGTTCAGTCTATCTACTCCAGTTATTGGAAAAATCAAAATTGATCGTATTCAAACCAGGTTTAAGTTGTTTAATGTAGACTGCTTCCAGGATTTTGAGTTTCTGTTTATTATTTTCTTGTCTTACTATGTATGTGTTATCAACGAGTGTTTTTCTCAGAAGTTTGCGTTAATAACCTTGTTGTTTTAAATGTCGGAATATATTTGAATTGTCATTTAAGTGCAACGTCAAACGCCGTGAGAGCGAATTTGTAGTATGGCCAATATAGATATTATTTAGGTTTTTGGAGATACATTTTCTAAATGGACATTTGAATTTATAAACTACATTGGTTTTTTGCAAATCACTAATGGTGGGGGAACAGTCGTTGCGAACGAATGAATTGGATGTAGTGGATTTAGTGTAATATATAATAAACTTAATTCTTTTGTGAGGGTCTGTTGGAGAAATATTAGTGTTTATGAGGTTTTTTTAGGATATTTTCATCTAGTTGGTAGTTGGAGTGCATCTGGCTACGGTATAAGAGAGTGATATGTTTGGGATTGGTTGGCCTAGTATCATGTGTTGTTTTTTCCATGTTAATGTTTTTAAGAAAATATCGTATTTGTTCATCCACTATGTAGTTGGGAAAATTATTGTTGATGAGCGTCTGTTTTATGTTTTTTAGTTCACTGTGGAAGATCTGTTTTGTAGACGAATTTGTTTTTGCACGATATAGTAGATTTTTTATAATGGCTATTTTGTAATAGTGGGGGCATTCACTAATATAATTGAGTGAGGAGGGATTTTTGCTAGTGGTTTTTTTATACGGTGAGATAGTGAATTTATTGTCATCAGTGTTAATTAGTATGTCAAGGAAAGGAATTTTGTTATCATTGCTGAGTTCATAAGTGAATTTTAAAACTGAATTATTTTGAAACTGTTTTTGAAGTTGTAAATTTTCGTCGGTAATTTTAATTAATAGTAGGATATCATCAACATATCGTAGATATATTGATGGTTTTTAAATTTTGCGAAGGTAGTATTTTCAAGGTTAGACATGTAGAAATTACTAAAAGTCGGACCAAGCACTGAACCCATGGAGGCTCCGTCACGTTGTATATATATAGTGCTGTTTGGATCAACAAAAGGCACTTCAGTAGTACAAGCTAGTAGAATTTTTCTTAAGATGTTGGGATTATTTTTGAGTGGGGGTAATGAAGGATTACTGTAGACATTCCTTATAATTATATCAATAGTTTCACTGACGGGTACATTAGTAAAATGTTTTCCACATCAAGTGAAACTATGATTTCATTGTTAGGTTTTTTGCTCTTGAGGATGTGGATTGCCTCTAGGGTTGACTTAATGATGCATTTACTCGGAAGGTAGGGTGTGATAAGCTGGTTAATATGTTTACTGTATGTTAATATTTATTCTTTGATAATGGCTTATGTGAGCCGAAAGCTTAGACCCGATAAAAAAATCAACAATTATTGTGATTTTTTGTTGTCTTTCAATGATATCACCATCAATTATATCAGACGGTATGAACGGATCCTACACAAAATTAATAGACAAAACTTGTCTATATTATTCAATGAAACCTACATTAATATATATATATATATATATATATATATATATATATATATATATATATATATATTGCTTTGAACAACATGGACGTCATTGTAATAACCTAACCTGAGGAAGGTCTTTTCAAGGGTATTCGTTGGCTTTATTATGAATTGTAAATGCAGGACAAAGGAGAACGACAAAATTTAAGTTAAAAAACGGGGGGAAAGATGGAGCTCGTCTAAAAGTAAATTTTAATCAAATAATTAAAATGTAAGGGTGGGGTGTAAACACACCATAAAATAGAAAAAATGTAACACTCACAAATCCTCCAGTAATTGCAAGGAGCGATTAAATCGCTCTTTCTGCCTGCACAGACTCGGTTGATAGATTTTAGTTATCAAGGAAGCAAGCTAAGAGGGAGTCCGAGAAAAGAGACTATTAGAGTAGAAAAAGCGTTTATATTTAACTATATGGACGGTAAAAGGGTTGGACCGTGATGCCAATCTAGTAGCACAAGTAAATACACTTGGTCGGGGTACCAGTGCAAAAAGCACTCAGAGCAGTTGCGATGAAAATACTTGTAAAAAAAAAAAACAGAGGGAAGCCACATCATGGCGGCGTGTATATGACTGAGATCGGGCTGCCAAGTCAGGATCGATAAAATTGTAGATCCTCCTTTGGATTTTATCGACAACCTCAAGAGGAATATCAGGAGCACCGACCAAATATGGCAACTGTATTGTGATGGTATCCTCTTTCGAGGAATGAACTCTTCCTCTGGCGATATATAAGTTACCTGCGTGACTTCGAGAGAGCAGTTATAGAGCAGTCAAATACAGCAGTTACGAGAAGTCAAGTACAGCAGTTAACGACAGTTACTAGTCAGGCAGCGTAATAATACCTTCGGATCTACTTATTTCAATATTACTTATTATTAACATTTCTTTTGGATATCTTATTTATTTGAATACCTTGTTTCCTGATATTTTAATTCACTGTTTTGAACCTACCTTCTGTTTTCCGTGTCTTACTTTCAGCACAAACCGGTCACAACAACTTTACGGCAAAGTTACGCCAAAACTCGCCAACAAATTGGCAACGAAGATCCACAACAAGTATTCAATCCATGGACGAATGGTACATTTATAAATGTGCAAAATAGATTCTGACGTGAAAAACTGTCTGACCTGACACAGTGAACCAACCTTTCGAGCAGATACAATATAGTCATTTCATTTGAGGTCATTTGAGTGAGTGAGGTCAAGGAGGCACAGTGTCTTGCTCTCTAGGAGACCAGCGTCATCCATTCTAATAGTAAGCAAGAATGTTTCTCTGTGCTGGTTAAAGGAAATCAGCTTTATTTTGGAGGCGGGAAAATTTTCTAGCTATTTACTACCCACTTCATTCACAGATTGGAGATCCTTTTTTTTTTTTTTTTTTGGAGATCCATTTTTTTTTTTTGGAAGTCCTTTTTTTTTGGAGGTCCTTTTTTTTTGGAGGTCCTTTTTTGGAGGTCCTTTTTTTGAAGATCCTTTTTTTTTTTGGAGATCCATTTTTTTGGAGGTCCTTTTTTTGGAGGTTCTTTTTTGGGGGTCCTTTTTAAGTACAGCAGCCAGGTTTACTTTGTCATCCTTGGCAGACTTCTTATAGAGACTATTGTAAATGGTGGTGTCATCAGCATAGATGCCGATTTGGGAACTGATTACATCAGGACAAATATTAGTGAAGATCATTAAAAGCGTAAGACCAAGGATAGAACCTTGAAGAAAGCCCAGGTTTGTATGATAATATCTAGAAGTTTGCCCGTTCAACCGTTCAACAACCTTTATCTCATCATTTGATACGAACGTATTAGATTAAATCAAACAATTGTCTAGAAATACCATAGTCTTGTAGCTTACAGAAAAGGCCAGCATGCATGCTAAATCCTGTCAAATGCTTTCGAGATATCAAGAGTAACTGATCAAAATTCTTTATTCTCATCAAGAGCCTGGTATATATATATAACAGATTCAAATTCTTCTTTCTCATCGAGAGCGTAGTATATATATATATATATATATATATATATATATATATGGTGATGTCCTTTAGCATATCAGCAGTAGACCTGGTGAAACAGAAGACATATTGTTTGTCAGAGAGAAGGTTGTGAGATATGAGATGTCTATTTCAGCATTGATAATAGCCGTAATACCTTAATAATTAGAGGAGTCAGAAAGAGCACATTTCTTTAAGACAATGACTGGAATTTTACCATATTCGTCTTATCTTATAGGAGTCAAGCTTAGAAATTATGTTACAGACCGGAGATGGGGTTATATATATATATATATATATATATATATATATATATATATATATATTAAGCCTCAGTTCTAGGCAAGTAATTGGGTTTAGGTACTCCAGACGAGTCACGTATGGATAGGAAATTGCGAGAAAAGAACTCGACCTCGTCTGCTGTAGATGTAAAGACTTAATTGAATAGAGGAGGGATCGGGAGTTTTCTGTTGTGCAGTACACTCTTGCAGAGCCGCCTGTAATCTTTTGGACCGAACTTGTTTCATTCTATTAGCAAATAATAGGTTAGCATCATTTAGAAAATGCTTTCATTAATTACAAGCAGGGGCAAAGAGGCGCCTATTGTGATCAGACGCGCCGCTACCGGTCTACGACTAGAAATCTAACGGTCTATGACTAGAGCTTTACTGGTCTACGACTAGAGGTCTACAGGTATATGACTAGAGGTCTACAGGTCTACGACTAGAGGTCTACCGGTCTACGATTAGAGGTCTACCGGTCTACGACTAGAGCTTTACTGGTCTACGACGAGAGGTCTACAGGTCTACGACTAGAGATTTACTGGTCTACGACTAGAGGTCTACAAGTCTATGACTAGATGTCTACCTGTCTACGACTAGAGGTCTACCGGTCTACGACTAGAGCTTTACTAGTCCACGACTAGAGGTCTACAGGTCTACGACTAGAGCTGTACTGGTCTACGTCTAGAGGTCTACAGGTCTAGGACTAGTTTTACTGGTCTACGACTAGAGGTCTACAGGTCTAAGGCTAGAGATTTACTGGTCTACGACTAGAGGTCTACAAGTCTACGACTAGAGTTTTACTGGTCTACGACTAGAGGTCTACTGGTCTACGACTAGAGGTCTATCGGTCTACGACTAGTTTTACTGGTCTACGACTAGAGTTCTACAGGTCTACGACTAGGGGTCTACCGGTCTACGACTAGAGGTCTACTGGTGTACGACTAGAGCTTTACTGGTCTACGACTAGAGGTCTATCGGTCTACGCCTAGAGTTCTACCGGTCTACGACTAGAGCTTTACTGGTCTACGACTAGAGGTCTACAGGTCTTCGACTAGAGGTCTACAGGTCTACGACTAGAGGTCTATCGGTCTACGACTAGTTTTACTGGTCTACGACTAGAGTTCTACAGGTCTACGACTAGGGGTCTACCGGTCTACGACTAGAGGTCTACTGGTGTACGACTAGAGCTTTACTGGTCTACGACTAGAGGTCTATCGGTCTACGCCTAGAGTTCTACCGGTCTACGACTAGAGCTTTACTGGTCTACGACTAGAGGTCTACAGGTCTTCGACTAGAGTTCTACCGGTCTACGACTAGAGCTTTACTGGTCTACGACTAGAGGTCTACAGGTCTACGCCTAGAGTTCTACCGGTCTACGACTAGAGCTTTACTGGTCTACGACTAGAGGTCTACAGGTCTTCGACTAGAGTTCTACCGGTCTACGACTAGAGCTTTACTGGTCTACGACTAGAGGTCTACAGGTCTACGCTTAGAGTTCTACCGGTCTACGACTAGAGCTTTACTGGTCTACGACTAGAGGTCTACAGGTCTTCGACTAGAGTTCTACCGGTCTACGACTAGAGCTTTACTGGTCTAGGACTAGAGCTCTACAAGTCTTCGAATAGAGGTTTCTAACTATTTGTTTACGTCTATTGACTACGCCTTCATCTCAGGGTACTGCATACGACGAGTACAGTTCATCACGTCTACGCACTACATTGTCCTGCCCGATTACATTTGCCTGAACTGAATGATATATATATATATATATATATATATATATATATATATGTGTGTGTGTGTGTGTGTGTGTGTGTGTGTGTGTGTGTGTGTCGGGTTTCAATCCTGGGTTAAAAGCAATCGGAGTCTCACCGTACTGATGAGCTGTGATACAGCGAAACAGATGTGTCTGCGGATGACTATTTACGCTCTTACTCCCTGATTGAGCACTCTGGAAGAATGGCAGACTTTGAAAAACAGTAGCTACTCTGGCATTTACGCATCGCTCATTCAATAATGGATTAGAGCACCCTGGCGTGTATAATGATAATATACGCGCTAATAGTCCAATTCGGTCGGGTTTCAATCCTGGGTTAAAAGCAATCGGAGTCTAAACGTACTGATGAGCTGTGATACAGCGAAACAGATCTGTCTGCGGATGACTATATACATATATATATATATATATACCTTTCCGGGACATATCAGTTATTCATTTTTCTGTTGGTTTTAATGTTTATAAAATATTGGATCATAAGGCCAATATTGGTATTTATGGTCAGGACCCTCATAGTTGAGTTCATCTCACATCAGTGAACGTGGTTGATATATATTTTTTAATATTTAAATTAAAAGGCATTGCTTAGTAACAAAGAAAATAATAAAAAATAACGAACTTTGAACAAATGCATGGTTTCTCATTTGTCTCTATCAATGTCTTTTTTTATGTTTTATTTTTATTTTTTTATTTTTATTTTTTATTTTTATTTTTTTATGTTTTCTTTTTTTTTTATGTTTTTTTTTAATTTTTTTTTCTTTTTCTTTTTTCTTTTTCTTTTTTATGTTTTCTTTTTTTCTTTTTCTTTTTTCTTTTTCTTTTTTTTTCTTATTTCTTTTTTCTTTTTTCTTTTTTTTTCTTTTTCTTTTTTATGTTTTCTTTTTTCTTTTTCTTTTTTCTTTTTCTTTTTTTTCTTTTTCTTTTTTTTTATTTTGTTATTTTTATTTTTATTTTTTTATGTTTTCTTTTTCTTTTTTCTTTTAATTTTTTCTTTTTATTTTTTCGAGAATAACTGATTTCTTTATTTTTTATTTATTTATTTATTTTTGATAAACTGCAAGACCTCCTACAGAAGGTAGCTGAAGAGAGTGATAAGAAAGGACTACAAATAAACTGTAAGAAAACCGAATGCATGGTCATCAGTAAAAAGGGCAGCCCAAAATGCCAAATACAGGTCGAGATACTAAAATCAAGCAGGTACATGCAATGAAAAAGGAGGGTCTGGAGAACCTGATACTAGCAGGTCAGACAGAGAGGAAAAGAGAGAGAGAAAATTAGCGGATAACATATTTGAAGGACCTAATCGGATGGATGATAGAACGACGGTTGCATGGTGTAACAGGAGAAGGCGTGCTAAGTGCCACCAGGGATAGGGAGACATGGAAAGCCATGATCGCCTACGTCCTGAAAGGACAAGGCGCGTGGAAGAAGAAGAAGAAAAAGAAGAAGAGAGTCAAGACAAAAGCTATATTTTATTAAGGCATTATGTTTTTAAGAAATAAATAATAAACTCTAAGGTTCTTTAGACAAGTTTTTTTAATTTTCAATTTAAAGATTCTCATTAACTTTTCCTTCCCGATGAATTAAGAAAACTAAATTATTTCGAGTAAATGACGTGAAAATTTCTTTAACATCTTTATTAATCTTTAAATCCAAAATTGACTCAAAAAACAAAGACAATGGATTTTATAATTTCTAATGTCATAATTTTATTGCATTTTATTTTACAATTGGGAGCAGATTTTCGGGAAAATGAGTGGCAGTTTGAACAAAAATGATTTCCATTCTTCAAGAATTTATTTATTTTACAATCAAATGTAATTTCTTCTCAAAATTAAGTGTTGGGTAATGTATATATATATATATATATATATATATATATATAGATATATATGAGGAACTCGATACGTAAAGCCACAAATTTATTCGCCTGAGAGAGACAATCGTAGACTCGAAACACGTGTAGCGTCACAAATACCATTATGGACAATTTAAGTATCATAACATGTGTAATAACAGCAGCAATAAATATACACTTTAAACAAAACGTTCGCAACCCCTCACACTTTTATTCTATACAAATTTCTCACGTCAGAACAACCCTATTTCTTTCTCAAATATATATATATATATATATATATATATATATATATATATGTGTGTGTGTGTGTGTGTGTGTGTGTGTGTGTGTTTACCAATAACTTCTAAAAGAAAAAATTTAAATATATTATATATATATTATTTAAATATAAAAACATTCAGTTGTAATTGAGTTCTGAAAGTTTCATTAAATCTGAAAATAATTTTACTTTTGTAAGAATTTCCAAATCAATCTGCTTTACCCCATCGGAAAGAAATTCGAATTCTGCAAGAATCTGCTCTGCTAAAGACTCAAACTCTTTTCAAACTATATATATATATATATTAAGGAAATCAACGAATTTTAACGAAACTTGGTTATAAGCAACCGACAATTTGAAATGAATTGTTTGAACATTATTTTTTATCGATACTCGTATTTAAGTAGATATTCTGTTTTTAATGAAACAGTATTATATATTTATTTCTACCTGCCTGATTATTTACGATAAATGTTTATTACTTTTAGGCTATTCGAGGTCGAGAGGTCTAGGACGTTACCAGATCAAATGGTAGCTTCCCCTATATAGATAGTGGTCGCAGGTTCGAATCCTGCCGAATGGCACACATTTTCGAAATAAAAATTTATCGTAAATAATCAGGCCGGTAGAAATAAATATATAATACTGTTTCATTAAAACAGAATATCTAATTAAATACGAGTATCGATAAAAAATAATGTTCAAACAATTAATTTCATATATATATATATATATATATATATATATATATATAAGAAAGAATATTAATAAAAAGTTTTGAATTTAAAAAAGTACTTTTTTTGGACAGTATTTGTTTATTTTTATTATTGTATTTTATATTTCAGACCGCCCTCGGTCCTTCATCAGAAACGAGTGATTTTTAAATTTGAATTAGAAACGTATTTCACGATAGCGTCCGAATATTTTTTTGTGTTTACATCATGTGGTGTGTTTGTTCACAACATGCGGCACGTCCGTAGAGAAAGTCTGTTTGTTTTAAATAAAAATTTCTTGGAATATCTGATAAAAATATATATATATATATATAATGACAAACAAATAACTATACTTGTGTCGAAACCCTCTGCGATCTACGTGCAAGGGAGGATGGTTATAAAAAGAAAGAATTATGCACATGAACACCAGTCAAAAAAGTTCGGACCAAGTCAGCACGTAACCCAAGAAGAAAAAAACCCGAGTGCTCAATACTTATGTAGAGCAGAATAAATAAAGTATACATAGCGGATCATCAGGGAGCCAGCTTTCTCTGACGATCCGCTTAAGTGAAACCTTGGTAGGTTAGTTGGCTCACATTATATATATTATGGACTCTCCCGTCGATTTCGACGTATGAGTGTCTAACTCAGTTAGACTACCACACAAAGAATTGTTTAGAGCGGTGAAGGCTCGTGTAGCACCATCCACACTTTTCGGAACTGCTGATAGCAAACAATCGGTGCAGAAGTTTGCCACGGATCGCATGAACAGCAGAAGTCAGATATTTAACCCATAACTGGAATGAAAGGACGGATTAATATCTTTCCCAAGTGTACCAATGCGAAAGTGAATGCAGCGTATTCGACTGGAAATCGAACTCGGCTCACCAATTTCTCTTTTCAAGCCGATATCCACTGCACCACAACGCACATCCGTCAATAATCGCTTACACCACCTGGTATTCCCAAACGGTCACCCATCTAGTACTGACCAGGCTCAACGTTGCTTAGCTTCGGTGATCGAACGAGAACCGGTGTATTCAACGTGAAATGACCGTAAGCCGTTAGAGTATATATATATATATATATATATATATATATATATATATATATATATATCACACCTCATCAGTACGTATATATATATATATATATATATATATATATATATATATTCGTACTGATGAGGTGTGATACAGCGAAACAGATATGTCTACGGATGACTATATATATATACTACCGGCTATAATTATTAGGCCACGCCAGTTTTGTAAAAAGAAATTATGTATTTCATTCTATTTTTAGTATTTATAGCCAAGTGAATAATTGCAAATGAAAATAGAATGGTTCTTTTTTTTATGATTACTTTGCAAAATTTTACAAGGCAACGAAGCAAAGATGAACTCATCCGAATCACCCTATATTTTCTTCATTCTTTCATTGATGAAACTGCAATATAGGTAATTATTAAATATTTATGAATTCATTTGATGCACATGTTATTGTGCAATTTTAACAAAAGAACCATTCTATTTTAATTTACAATTATTCACTTGGCAATAAATACTAAAAAATGATATTAAATCCATCATTTTTTTAAAAACACTGGGGTGGCCTAATAATTATGACCGGTAATGAATGACAATATACACGCTAAAAATCTGCCTTCTTCTACCAAGCGCCCATAACGCAGAGGTAGAATCGCCAACTGACGCCAATTTGGTCGGGTTTCAGTCCTGGGTTAAAAGCAATCGGAGTCTATTCGTACTGATGAGGTGTGATACAGAGAAACAGATATGTCTGCGGATGACTATATATATTAACAACTTAGTGGGGAAATAGCCATTTTCAATATGACATTTTAAGGCATGCATTAAGGGGTCGAGAATGCATGCCTTAAAATGACATGTCGAAAAAAACTATATATATATATATTGTAACAAAGTTGTGGAACTCGCAGGTTTTTTAACCTGCTGTTCATGCATTTACTTTTATAAAGAGTGCTCAATACAAACGTAGAGCGTTATATTGTAATAGTTGTTAAAACGGTTTATAAATTGTTACAATGAATTTATAAACCATTGTAACAATTATTACAATATATATATATATATGAAGTAATGATTACCCACTATAATAACGTTTGAAGAAATACACTTACATACACACACATATATATGAATATGTGTGTGTGTGTGTGTGTGTGTGTGTGTGTGTGTGTGTGTGTGTGGATATGTAAGTATATGTGTGTATTACTTTAAACGTTATTATATATATATATGTGGGTATTTATGTGTGCTTGTATATAATACTTCAAACGTCATTGCAGTAGATAATCGTAGTTGAAATAGACGTCCCAATTTTATTTGAAATTTTAAAATGGTGATCCTTTTTTACTGTTTTTCTACCCTGATCTAACAAAAAAGAGGTAATTATCTCGACCACGAGGCAAACTATCAGTGTTATCATCAAGAAACACTGAAAGTAGAAAAAAAAAACATTAAAAAATCAAATTTCTAAGAACGTTTTCCTGTTCTTTTAGAAGTCAAAGAAAATGGACGCGTGCTAGAATTTGATATTCTAAAGAGTAAAAAAAATGGTAATTGCTGCCAATTTCGGAGCACCAGGTATTCAAGAGAATTTGATCAATGAAATTAGATCGATGAGAGCAATCACTATATTAATTTCTCGGCCTTCATTCAATGTTCAAACCGATCCAAAAAAAACGAGCTATAAGAGAACGGGTCAATGAGATGGGTGGAGTGTAAATTTGAGAAACACCCACTATTTGCTCCACTTAGTTTGAACGTTAAAGAAATACATTAGATGTCGGCAGTGGGGAAAGCGAATGAGGTTATAGAAGTCAGTCATTTAAGTGCCATACTTGAAACACACTTGGGCGATCATGTCTCGAAAGAGGCATGACTGACTAGGCAGAAGATTATCGCGCAGTAGGTTACCATTGCTTTCTGCGGTAGACTGGTTGCCAGTCAAGGCTATAGAACACAATCTGTCTTGCTATTTCACTCATCATTTGCACTGGTTACAATGTCGGCATGGTTATTGTTCTACGGTTAATTAAAAACAAAAAAACAAAAATATTAAATGTAAATCCAATAAGAAATCTTTGGTGTTAAATGTTTATGAAAAAAATTCATTCCAATGTCCGCTAATAATTATAGGTTTATATCTATCTAAACGCATTAAAAGCCATATGAAAAATAAAACGGTGTGAAACACCGTTGTGGAGTAGTTTTTGCATATATTGGGGGATCAGTTTTCTATTGTTATGAAGTGATAAACTGACCCCCCCCACTAATTATACTTAATATAATAATGTAATATAATCTTTCTCTTCAGTTATGGGTTAGATAACAGGACAGATTGGCTTTTATAGCCTTGGCTGGCAACCAGTCTACCGCAGAAAGTAATGGCAATCTACTGTGGGATAATCTTCTGCCCAGTCAGTCATGCCTTTTTCGAGATATGATCGCCCAAGCTTGTTTTACGTATAGCACTTAATTGATTGACTGTATGTAATAGAAATATAATTAAAACTTCTACTGGGTATAAAGTGGGGGATCAATCTTATATTGTCATGAAGTAATAAACTGATCCCCCACTAATTACTATATAATAATATAATACAGCTCTTCCCCTTTTAGCTATGAGTCAAATAACAGGACAGATTGGGTTCTATAGCCTTGGTCGGCAACCAGTCTACCGTAGAAAGCAATGGCAACCTACTGCGGGATAATCTTTTGCACAGTCAGTCATGTCTCTTTCGAGACATGATCGCCCAAGCTTGTTTTACGTATGGCACTTAACTGACTGAATGTTGGATTTGAGTTTTGGTACAGTGGATACCGGCTCTGAAAGAGAAATCGGAGAGCCGATTTCGAATTCCAGTTGAATTCTTTATATTGACTTAAGCACAAATACCTTTAGGAAATTTAACAATTCACCTCTTCTTCATCATGTGCCGTGTTTTTTTCAGAGCGTAGCCGATCATGGACGTCCACTTGGCATTGTCTATTTGTTGTGGAGTAGTTTTCGCACTGAGGGTTATAATCGCGCTAAGTGGGTTGTTCATCGACTTAACGCACCCTAAATGTTAGGAACTTGGTAATCTTCCACTGAAAGCTGACTCCTTAGTATTCGGCTAACTGCCGACTAATATCAACTGCCTAGTAGTTCTACTAAACTCCAATAGAACTCTAACGAACTTCTATGAACTTTTTTTAGGTGTCTCTTGTAAACTTGTGGTATTGTGGTGTATGAAGGATTGGAAACTGATGGATGGGTTCTTGTGGTGCATATGTAAATTGTAATGTGTGATCGGGTCGCGATAGTGTTTAGCTAGGTATAGGATAGTTAAGTGAGTACCGCCCTCTACCCCTCCCCTTTTCGGCTTTGTGCCACAATTTTTGTATTTATACAGAAAATAAATATAATAACTTCCCAAGGACTTCTCGAAAAATTCTAAGAACTCTTATTAATATAGAAGGGAGAGTCCATTATCTGATGAATAGGTGTGTTTCCCCATAACAAACAGATAGATAGATAGATAGATAGATAGATAGATAGATAGATAGATAGATAGATATGAACAGACTGAGATAGATAGATAGATAGATACATAGATAGATAGATAGATAGATAGATAGATAGATAGATAGATAGATAGATATGAACAGGCCGAGATAGATAGATAGATAGATAGATAGATAGATAGATAGATAGATAGATAGATAGATAGATAAAGAATGGTTCTGACTGGTCTAAAATAAATCTGAGATATCTTTCCTGTGACTTGTTAAATTAGTTTGGATTTGAACTAACAATGCCTTGTACTTAGATTAAGCTATGCTTAGTAACTAACGGACTGGAATTTCATAACACTTGCGGTTCGATAGTTGTAGACACAGTCCAGCCTCACTGAGCAGAGTATATTAATCCGCTCGACGAGACACCAATGAGATTATAGCCGAAGTCCACACAAACAGCTAAATGTTTAGAATATAAATATATTTTGAATAAGTTCACTAATTCGTTCACTGGACTAACTTACTTTTATATAATAGTTTTCTAAGCGCAGCTTAGATGTGGCACAAGGCCGAAAGTATGGAGCACCTAGTGATGACTCACTAATCAATTGTAATGATTTCAGCGAAACAAACTTGCCAACCCTTACCTCTCGTCGAAGTGCCCAAACTTTTTGTTACAGCATTGAAGAACAGATGCTCGTTAGTGGAGCAAAATCATCCTATCTCGCTGTTTATAACAGACAAGGCGTTACTAACCAATCGCTATTACTACAGAATATGTCCAAAGGAGATAAATTCCTTAGTACCATCAATTCAGGTCTTCCCACCTAAGACACGCTATGGCACGTAACCAACGTCAAATCATCTGCATTTCTTTCGTAAGAAGTACGTTCGACCCAGGCAGCCTTTTCCCCAAGCATATTACTTTGTTGAACAGACTGCCAAAAAGATACTTTTCTGTACCGCACATGCTTGTCTTCGTCATGAATAGGGTGAACCAATATCAATTCTTCCTCTTCTTCTATGTGCCCTGTCTCTTCAGGACGTAGGCGATCATAGCTTTCCACGTCTCCCTATCCCTGATGGCTCTTAGCACGCCTTCTCCTGTTACACCATGCAACCCTCGCTCCATCATCTACCTGATTAGGTCCTTCAAATATATTATCCGCTGCTTTCCCCTGTCTCTTTTTCCCTCTATCTGACCTGTTAGTATCAGGTTCTCCAAGTCCTCTTTCCTCATTTCATGTCCCAGGAACTTCAGCTGTCTCTTCCTCTTCCTATTAATTTCCTTTTTGTTTCCATCATTTCTGAGACCTCGTCTTTGCTCACATGCTCGGCCCATGATATTCTCAGCATCTTTTTGTAGAACCACATTTCAGCTGCTTCAATTTTTTCCTTCATCTTCGAAGATATTGTCCAAAATTCGCCGCCATATTGAAGAACTGACAACACATAGTAATCCAGTACTCTCGTCTTTGTTTCTTATGAAATTGTCCTGTTTCTTAATACTTTACTCAACTTCTGGAATGCTTCTTTCGCCATGCCAATTCGCCTTCGGATCTCAGTGTCGCACCTTCTTCTATTAGAACATTCCTAGGTATTTAAATATTTGTACCTGCTTGATTTTAGTCCCTCACCTGTAAATATTGGGCTGCCCTTTTTGCACTTTCCGTCCTCTGTTATAACACTTCCTAGGTCTCAATCTGTATAAATCTGCCTTGTGTGGCTTGCGGGCCTTTTATTGGTTGGCCAAACAGTATAAAAAGACTTCAGTACGGAAGGAGATAATTTATTCAAACGAAAGAGACTGGAATTATTGTCAAACAAAACCACGAATGAAAGGTTACGAGTAGGGGAAAAATTAGTTCGGGCGACGAGATCCATGTTCGATTTATGTCGAATAAGGCCATGACATTCGAATTCATTAGTATAGAACCTTATTTTTGAAGAAGCGAATAATTACAATACACCAACTAGTGACTGTAGTAAAATCTACATTGGTATAACCAACTAAGCACCTCCCGAAATAGTCCATAAGACGATATTGATATTCAGTAATGATTCAACAAACCCACGACAAATAGGTTACGTCGTTGGTACGTCATTGGAAAGAAAATAACCAATTGGTTCGCATGACTCGATTCCAACAATTACGTAGCAGAACTAGGGCACTTAAATGGGATATTTGGAATATTTAATCGGATCTGACACCACGGTGGAAAAATTCGGTTGTTGCGAATCAGAAATAAAAGACGAGATATTCAAGTAAAATAATATTCCTCAACATCAGTCAGTTATGTGCCATACTTGATACACGCTTGGGCGATCATGTCTCGAAAGAGACATGACTGACTGGGCAGAAGATTATCCCGCTGTAGGTTGCCATTGCTTTCTGTGGTAGACTGGTTTTCGACCAAGGCTATAGAACCCAATCTGTCCTGTTATTTAACCCATAACTGGAAGGATGAGACGGATTAATACCTTTCCCAAGGGTATTTGCGCGTAAGTGAATGCAATAAATGTCACAGAAATGTCTCAAAAAATTCTTTGATTGAAGGAGGAAAAGTCTAATGAGATGGAATAGCACCAGTATGAAACGAGGCTGAGGATACCATGGATACCATCTTAGATGTGACACAAGGCTAAAAATATGAGGCACATAGTGAGGATCAAACTCACTAGTCAATTCCAATGATTCTAAAAAAGCAAGCTTAATAACCATTACACCATCTCAAGGTGCCCATGGACAAAATATGTGAGGAACGGCAAGGTTTTTACAATATAAAAGAATAAAAATAGATTCTTTCTATTAGAAATATTAGCAATACATTTTTGAAAGGAAAAAATATTGCCAGCAATATATTTGACTCTCGACAAAGACTCTCTTCAGAAAACTACGTCAATGAAATCTGACATCAAAACTGATTTCTCCAAACTGACTTTTCACAAAATACATATTCTGTTCATACGAACCTATACTAAAAGTCTTGTTGGCATTTAATAGCCATTCAGATTTATATATTTTTAATCGTTTCACTGCCACTGATGTTCAGGGGGATACATAAGAGTAAAAGTTTAGACACGAGGAGAGTGAAGAGAAAGACGGACCAGTAAAAGTGAGTGTCAGACAAAGGGTAAGAGAAGAATGGAAATACTGGTGTGAAGACAGTTGCGAAAGCAAAAAGAAACGAAAAGGTATACAGGGTGATGTAGAAAGAACTGGAGTCAAATGGATGAGAGATGGAAATTAACATTGCATTTAAATTCCTGTAGGTTGTACCCGTCAGGAAAGCAAGTATATGGAAGGGAGTTCCACAGAAGGGAAGTGCGAGAAAAGAAGCTGATGGAGAAGAATTGTTGATTGCATTTGATTGATCTTACTGTAAATGGGTGGGACTTTGTTGCCAGTTTGTTTGCACTAGTAAATTCTTGTGGCGGAGGCACCAGGGACCTAAATTCCCTCGGAGCAGAAGCCATGAAATTATTTAGGGAATAGACAGAGGGAAGCCACATTTCGCTGGTGAGAAAGTGACTGTAGTTGAGCTGCCAGGTCGGGCCCTATCACATTACAGATTCTCCTTTGGAGCCTGTCGAGAACACTGAGATGAACAGCAGGGTCACCTGACCATATATGACAGCAGCATTCCATGCACGGACGTATGGTTGATTTGTATATGTGCAAGATGGATTTAGGCGGAAAAAACTTCCTGGCCCGACATAGTGATCCAACATTCCTAGCAGTAGATTTGGCTATTGACTTAATGTAATGATTCCACTTGAGGTCGGAGGATAGGGTAAGGCCGAGGAGGCACACTGTGTTGCTTTCAGGGAGACTCGCTTGGTCTATGTTTATGAAGGGCAGGTGAAGTTGCCGGTGATATGCCGTAAATCAAATCAAAGCAAATCAAAACTTAGTTTTAGAGCAAATGAAAACATAACGATGACTAAAGGCTTAGAAAATGTGAGACTGACGGGATGGATTAAGCTGCAAGAGAGGCAGAGTAAAATAACACATAACATACTCAGGGTAAATGGATGGTGGGACAGGATTTTGGAAAGATAACAAAAAACAATTTATGAAGTGTTACAAAAAACAGGAAGTTTTAGAGAGTCATGATCGCAAACAAAGAAGAAGAAGAATGTTACGCAAATGGATGATAGAACAAAACTTAGGAGAAATAAAACAAGATAAAATTTACTAAGAGCTTCATAGGGCAGGAAACGGTAGAGATCTATGATTGCCTACGTTATGAGGGGGCGTGTCACTTAAAGAAGAAAAAGAAAACTGAGTTGTGAATTTCCTGAGAGGAAGATACAAAACCGCCTCGTTGTAAGTCCTTTGCGAAAAGAAAATGGATTCATGCCTTTCCCGAATGCAATAGTAGTAAGTGAAAACAGGCAGCCTCGATTGAGTGAATTGGAACAGAATATAACGGCTAAATGGGTAGGAAAAAAAAGGTCATACATTCATAGATTCTCAAATGAATTTACTTTCCAAGATTTCTATGTATTTATCTCAGAAGAAAGCAATGCAAGATTAGTGTACATTTAGGACAGCAACCATCGAAGAAATAGCGAATTGTTTGTGGGTACACGATTGCTAAGAGATTATTTTAGGCGAATCCTTCGAAAGTAGGCTGTCTTTTGAGACACAAAGCACTAGCAATGAAAGATTGTATTTGCGTGACGAGCTTTCTCTTATAATATTAAGTAACCATGTCACTCAGATAAGATATCAGATGAGGATATACCTTTCTACAAAACATGCGAAACTGAAATTGGGTTAAATCAAAAAGCATATATATATATATTCATTTTTAAACGATTTATTTCGCTACCCAGGTTTCTACCATGAGTGGTGTCTTCAGGCGATTTTTAATAAATAATAGTTATTAAAAATCGTTTGAAGACACCACTCATGATAGAAACCTTGGTAGCGAAATAACTTGTTTAAAAATGGATAATATTCAACAGTTCTACAATATAATTATATGGAACACTTTTTAATACAAACGTGTACTGGTCTAACCATATAATGACCAAAGACCAAGTATTAAACAATATATATATATATATATATATATATATATATAAATATACATATTATCCTACGTCTATGCCACGACACGTAGTTTCATACGTTATGCCATCATCAGGTGCATATTTCAAACTGACATTTTAGTAGATTTGGCCTGTACAAACCATAAACTAAGAACTCACACAACATCAACATGAGAATGATTTGATTCCCGCTGGATACATCAACCGGAAATCAAATCACTCCCATAGAATCACCAACAACCTACACAAATCTATTCAATTCCGTTTAAATACCAACTCTAGCAATAAGAAAATTTTTGACAATTCTAAAATTAAATACATTAATGTTTTAGAAAAGTGTAAACTCAACACTAATTTAAAATACTCCATTAAAAACAAGGTAGAAATAAACAGAAATCACGTAAACGTAACATTATTTGATTTAACCCACCCTTCAGTCAAAACGTCCAAATTAACATTGGTAAACTATTGCTTAACTTAATTCATTAACCTTTCTACTATTCAGACAGTCAGTTAAGTGCCATACGTGATACACGCTTGGGCGATCATGTCTAGAAAGAGACATGACTGACTGGACAGAAGATTATCCCGCAGTAGGTTGCCATTGCTTTCTGTGGTAGACTGGTTGCCGAATAAGGCTATAGAACCCAGTCTGTCCTGCTATTTGACCCATAACTAGAAGGAAGAGACGGATTAATACCTTTCCCAAGGGTATTTGAACGTAAGTGAATACAATGGATTCAACTGGAATTCGAACTCGGCTCCCCGGTTTAAAATCTGCAAAAAAAACAATGTCAAAGTTAGTTATAGTTGCGTTAAAAACACAGATAAATATATTTTACAACGTAATGTTATAATATCAGATAAATATTTGGCCCACATAAACAACATCTGTCACCCAACTAATAGCAAAAATGACCCTTCTAAAAAAAATTACAACTGCCGAAAAAATAAAAGCTGTCCATTGAGTGGCCAATGTATGTCCAAAAGTATTGTTTATAGGGTTTGAATTTATTCGAATGATAATGATGTTAAATTTTACTTTGGAACTACTTCTAACGGGTGGAAGATAAGATTTAACAACCACATGTCTTTAAACAACAGTAAATACAACAAAACTACTATTTTATCTATATATTATTGGAAATGAAAAAAACGAGTAGTAAGAACCCAATGTTTACCTAGAATATCGTAGCTAAATCCAAACATTACAACGGAAAAGAACATAAATGTAACATATGTCTTTTAGAAAACGCCATCTTAAACTATATCAATTATCTAAATTTGCTTAATAAAAAAGTGATTTAATGATCACATGCTCTCAGAGAAAAAAAATACTTACTTAAATTCTTAGACCCAGATTGATATAGATCCCTTTTAGGCTTGCGTATTTTCTTTCTTTCTTTCTTTCTTTCTTTCTTTCTTTCGCTGTTTTACTCTTTTTGTTCTTTCTATTCTTCTGATCTTTCCTTTTTCTTCATTTCGTTCTAGATTTTCCTACATACATCCCTGTACCCGTTGTTCTCTTCTTTCTTTCTTTCTTTCTTTCTTTCTCCCGCAATATAACTTTTAACAATTATGAATTATTCTCCTTTTATTTTTGCTTCTTACAATGTTTAACTTTTAATTCTGAATATTTCTTTTATTACTCAACTGTGTGCACACGTCCCGGTTTGGTTTAGTTCGGCAGAGAGACAGTTAGTGGAGAACTCATGCGACTACCTTGTGATTAATCAACACAACGTGGGACAAGGGAGAACACCGCGACAGAGTTTATCTACGACCAGCTGACTGGATCGAAACCAACAGCGACCAAGGGCCGGGTAGTGCCACAAACTTAAAAAAAATTATGGGGCAGGTTGATTTAACCTAAATTTTATAATCATAAAATAACTGCTTTCACACATAAACTTAGTGTGTAAAGTTTAAGTTAACAAAGCTCCTTGTTTTGAGATTTCTTTAACCTTCCTAAAAACGGAATAACTTTCTTTCTGCTATTAAATTTAGAATTAAATTCTATACCGCAATATAACTTTTAATAATTATGAATTATTCTCCTTTTATTTTTGCTTCTTACATTGTTTAACTTTTAATTTTTAATATTTCTTCTTAATTTTCCTTTTCTTTTTATTTTATTTTATCTTATTTTTATTTAATTTGATATTTTAAAATTTTAATTTTCCCTACTTTCTTATGTACATGTAACATTCGAATATTTAAATTTTAAAGACTTTGATTTCTTCTTGCATTTTAATATTATTTATTATTATTTAAATTTTAAATTTTAAATTTTATCCATATGAAACCATGGAATATTTAATTTTTTAATATAGTTATTTAAAAAGCAGTAACCTATTTTTTACAAAATTTAATTCCCACGAACATGGAGTAAACGTAAATTCAAATATATTATACTGTCAGTTTGAAAGAATGTACCTGATAATTGCATAACGCATGAAACTCCGAGTCGTGTTATAGATGTAGGAGAATATATATATATATATATATATATATATATATATAATACACCTGTACTATGCATATATACACCCTTCTCATATGTACATTTATTAATTTTAGTCACCATATATATTTATATATATATATATATATATATATATATATATATATATATATATATATATAGTGACTAAAATTAATTATATATATATATGAAATGATTTGCTTGAACATTATTTTTGATCGATACCCGCATTTAAGTAGATATTATGTTTATAATCAAACAGTATTATATGTTTACTTCTACTGGTCTGATTATTTACGATAAATTTTTGTTACGATGTGTGTCATTAGGATTCGAACCTACGACCCCTGTCCGCATAGGATAGGATAGGATGAATTAGAAAATTCTGTGAAAGGCTTAATTTGACTTCGTTTAGACTATTGCTCATACGCGGTTGAGAGGTCTAAGACGCACCAGATCACTTGGTGGCTTCCCCCATGTGGATAGGGGTCACAGGTTCGAATCACATATTTATGTCTTTGTTGTTTCCGTTCTTTATATTATGGTCGCTACTGTATATTATAATTTAGAACATGTTCAAATTACAATCTATTACAAAATGTATTTCGTCTTTGCACGTATATATGTGTGCTTTTGCTTCTGCTTTATTCTTCTTCTTCTTCTATGTGCCCTGTCTCTTCAGGACGTAGGTGATCATCGTTCTCCACGTCTCTCTATCCCCGGTGGCTCTTAATATGTTTACTCCTGTTACACCTCGCAACCCCCGTTCTGTTATCCATCTGATCAGTCCCTGCAAATATGTTATCCGCTGCCTTCCTCTGTCACTTTTTCCTTCTATCTGGCCAGTCAGTATCAGGTTCACAAAGCTCTCCTTCCTTATTGCATGCCCCAGGATCTTCAGTAGTCTCTTCCTGATGCTCAGTATTAATTTCCTATTTGTTGCCATTCTTTCCAACACCTCATTGTTGCTTGCATGCTCAGTCCACGCTATACGCAGCATCCTTCTGTAGAACCACATTTCCGCTGCTTCAAGTCTTTCCTTCATCTTTGATGATATTGTCCAGCATTCACTGCCGTGTGAAAGAACTGACATCACATAGCAATCCAGTACTCTCTTCTTTGTTTCTAGCGAAATTGTCCTGTTTCTTAATACTTTACTCAACTTCTGAAATGCAACCTTGTGCTTTTGTATCTCAGGAATATAAATATCTAAAAACAGCTGTGACCACAAAATGAGGGGTCAGTCTATATACTGATTGTAATATGGAACTGATCCCCCACTTTATATCCAGTATTCTTCTGTAGAATCACATTTCCCTTGCTTCAAGTTTTGTCCGCATTTTCGATGTGTCCTGCTTATTTGCGTGTATTTATGCCAAAAGTTGCCTGTAAGTAGATTCATGCGTGTGTTTTTATTCTGTATATGATGATTTGTGGTGTTTTAGTCACGTACGTATTCTGTGTATTTGCGTGCGTATATATTCAGTTATGTTTATTTGTTCATGCACTGAAATATGACTGTGTCTGTTTTTACTTTTATTCAATTTTGTTGTTTGAATTCCAGTTGAATTCATTGCATTCACTTGGGAAAAATAATTAATCCATCTCTTCCTTCCAGTTATGGGTTAAATAACAGGACAGATTGGGTTCTATAGCCTTGGTCGGCAACAAGTCTACTGCAGAAAACAATGGCAACCTACTGCGGGATAATCTTCTGCCCAGTCAGTCATGCCTCTTTCGAGACATGATCGCCCAAAGCGTGTATCACGTATGGCACTTAACTGATTGACAAGAAGTTGCCAGCCAAGGCTATAGAACCCAATCTGTCCTGTTATTTGACTCATAGCTAGAAGGGGAAGAGCTGTATTATATTATTATGTAGTAATTAGTGGGGGATCAGTTTATTACTTCATAACAAAATAAGACTGATCCCCCACTTTATGCCCAGTAGAAGTTTTAATTATATTTCTATCACATACAGTCAATCAGTTAAGTGCCATACGTGATACACGCTTGGGCGATCATGTCTCGAAAGAGACATGACTGACTGGGCAGAAGATTATCTCGCAGTAGGTTGCCATTGCTTTCTGCGGTAGACTGGTTGCCGACCAAGGCTATAGAACCCAAACTGTCCTGCTATTTAACCCATAACTGGAGGGAAGAGACGGATTAATACCTTTCCCAAGGGTATTTGCGCGAAAATGAATACAATGGATTCAACTGGAATTCGAACTTGTATGTTTAATTAAAACAGAATAAAACGTATTTGTAGTTGAATCTTAGCCTCTGTTCTCATTACACTAATTATTCTTGCTTTTTATAATCTCAACCTCGTATTATTATTTTATTACGAGTTTTACTCCATGTTGTATTCTTGATTTTTTTAAACAATCATTTTTCATTCTTATTACAGTTTCTGTTTAATGTTTCAGCAAAAAAAAAAATGTCTAAAAGTGGGCTAAATTGTTTAAAGAAGTTTAAAAGTGACGTTGAAGTCAGAAGTGTTGTGAGCGATTGGCTGAGACATCAGTCTAAAGATTTTTACGGAAGCTTGTGCACAGATGGGAAAAGTGTGTGACACTGCTGGGAGAGTACGTAAAAAAAACCCAAAAAAAACGTAAGCTTCTATATTTTTATTTTTTTAATCATTTCACCCCGAGCAAGGCGGAAACGCCACTGATGTGCAGGGGGTTACATAAATGTAAAAAGATTAATTAGAAAAGAGTGAGGAGTACAAACTAGTTAGAAAGGAACAATAGAAAGCTGAGAAAGCAGGTGCGATGACAGATACATAGGTGGAAAGAATGGGAAGGTTATACAGGGGAGGGGAGAGAGCTAGAGGCCAGTGGTTAGTAGATGAGTATTGACTTTGCATTTAAATTTCTGGAGGTTGTAGCCGTCAGGAAAGTAAGAATACGGGAGTGAGTTCCACAGGCGGGAAGTGCGAGAGAAGCTCCAGGAGTAGAATTGTCGTCTGCATTTGGCAAACCTGACTGTGAATAGGTGGGACCCAGTTGCCAGTCTGGTTGCTCGAGTAAACACCTGTTGAGGAGGCATCAGTGACTTAAGCTCATCCGAGCAGAAGCCATGAAAGTATTTATAGAAGAGACAAAAGGAGGCCACATTTCGACGATGGGGAAGTGGCTGCAGTCGAGTTGCCAGATCAGTATCTATCACATTACAGACTCTCCTTTGGAGCTTGTCAAGAACACTGAGGAGAACGGCAGGGGCACCTGACCATAAATGGCAGCAGTACTCCATGCACGGACGGATGGTTGACTTGTATATATGCAGGATAGATTCAGGTGGAAAAAACATCCTGGATCGACATAGTGACCCAACTTTCTTAGCAGTAGACTTTGCTATGGATTCAATATAGTGGTTCCATTTGAGATCTGAGGACAGGGTAAGTCCGAGAAGGCGTAGTGTATTACTCTCAGGGAGAATCACTTGGTCCATGCTTATGGGAGGCGGAAGAGGTTGCCTGTAATGGTTGACAGACAACATCTTGGTCTTAGATGAATTGAAGTTGACAAGCCACTTCTTGCCCCAGTTCACCACAGAGTGTAGATCCCGCTCAAGGTCAGCAGCGAGATGTATTAGAAGAATTCACCTTATTTATTGAATGACCCCCGTATTATTTCATTGCCAGTGTTGTTTCGCTTTAACAGTCTTGTTTTTTCAATGTAATTGTCATTCTGAATGATCTCTCCACCCAGCGCCCCTACCTCCATTTTGATGGAAAGTCCCGCTTCCTACCATAAAATCGAGGCAAGAATTATCCTTTTGTTCTTGAATGTTTAATTAAAGCAGAACAAAACTTATTAGAAGTTGAGTCTGAATCTGAGTCTCTGTTATCATTACATAGCTAAAACGTAGGAGATTAATCAAAAGAAGACCGCAAATCAAAAGAAGACCTCAAATTCGTAATCAGAAACACAAAAATGCTCACTACTACTACTACTACTACTACTACTTATCATAATTCATGCGTCTTTACAAATATTTGTTTATATTTCTGAAATGAGGTAGTATTTACGGTATTAAAATTATTTGTCATTCTCCTCATTTTTGTTGCCATTTGTACAACGTTTCGGCCGTTGTACGCTCCGGTCTAGGAATTTCGAACCGAACCTTTTATTACAATTACTGGGGTATATCATTCTCATTCCTTGCGTATTAATGTCTCGACTGGAAGTCATGAGTTATCTCCCTCTAACCCTGCAGGTTACTTGCTGTAGTCTTATATTGAACTCACAACTCTTTCAGTCAAGTCAGAGGAACTAACCAACGCGTCTATATCCGCTGTGATATGCGTCTTTTACAAATTAATAAAGATTTTATGGAACTTTACCAAAAAAAGAGAAAGAACAATCAAAGCGAATCAACTGGGCATCGTGATCAAAAACTACAAAAACAGAGACAGTGTTTTCTTATTAAAATAATCTGCAGACAGTAATTTACCATTGGAGATCTTCAAAAAACTATCAAAATACAAATATCTTGAAAATGTGGTACATGAGGAGATCAGTAATTCTAGTTGTGGTTGAATTCCTTGGATTGAATCTAAAATGTTCCGATAAACTTATTGAATGGGTTCCTGGTAACCCATGAAATAAATAAATTTGCAGTCAGAAATACATCACTCACCTTACGAAGAGCGCTATGTAAATTGCGGGTGATCTTTGGTTTTCGTTCCTGACATAAATTATCAGTAAAAAATGTTAGGAAGCCATTTCTAGGCCTAGAAAGAAAATGTTTATACAACATAAAAGAATAACAACAATAATAATAATTATAATAATAACAAGAATCGTGCCAGTGATAGTAGGTGCACTTGGAATGATAAAAAAAGTAACAAAACAACACATTGAAAGAATCCCTGGAAACCCAAACTTATACAAAAAATTGTTTTGTTAAGTACAGCCCACACACTAAGGAGACCTTTGTCTATGTAACGCTAAGGATGATAGGGGAGATAGAAAAACATGAAATGGAGCCATAACGACACACCACGACCTGCTTTAGGTCTTTCCGCAGACTTGGTAGTTAGTGCGACCATAGCAGAAATCGAAATATGATGAAAAATGACAATAATAATAATAAGACTCGGTTGGAATTACGAGAATGATGTGCTTTCCAAAGCTCTTGAAAACGTAATGCCTTTTTCGTATATGAAATTTTGTTAGTTTTACTATTTTAACGTAAATATTTTTCTTCGTATTATTACATAATTTATCTGTTTCTTCTTTATGAACTTATTCACTGGTGCCCCCTAGGTTCGAATTTGCACGAGATACTAGATTAGCAACTAGATCCCACCCTTTTACAGTGAAACCGATAAAATGCAACCGCAACTTCTACTCCAACAGTTTCTTTTATCGTACTTCCCAACTGTGGAATTCCCTTCAACATGACTGCTTCCCCGACGGCTACAATCTCCAGAAGTTTAAATGTAAGGTCAATAGACACCTCCTAACACAATAACTCGCTTCCATTCTTTCAAACACTCTTCCCATCCTCCCAACTATCTATCACCCCACTTCTGAAATTTCCTATATCTAACCACTCTTTCTATTTACCTTCCCCTATGTAGCCCCAAGCGCAATAGTGGCAGTGGAATGCCTTGCTTGGGTGAAACGATTAAAAAAAATGATCCTGAGAGATTAATCAACTAGTTTTTTTATTATTTATATATCCCTTAGTTGACGATATTTCGAAGAATTCTTTTAAAACTACGATAATTTTTGTTAAAAAAACAAAGAAAATATGACAGAAAAAAATACTATAGAAAAACAATTTGATACAATTTCTGCGATATTCTTTCTTCGAAAGACTATTTTTTTATTTTCCGATAACGCTATTTTCGTCGACTTTAATGAAAAAATAACTGAATATACAGATGGGCGAACAAATTATTATTTAAAAATTTCTCTGCAGTAATAAACTTAAACGAATGTTAACTTTTTCTTTGCAATTAAGTTTGTTTTTTTAACAATTATTTTCGCTACAAGGACTAGTGATGTTAGCAGCAACATTTTTCAATTAACGACTCATCTGATCAAGAGTCAGTCAGTCAAGTGCCATACGCGATACACGCTTGGGCGATCATGTCTCGAAAGAGACATGACTGACTGGGCAGAAGATTATCCCGCAGTAGGTTGCCATTGCTTTCTGCGGTAGACTGGTTGCCGACCAAGGCTGTAGAAACCAATCTGTCCTGTTATTTAACCCATAACTGGAAAGAGTACAAAAGAAAAAAGAAAGAAAAGAAAAAAAACGAAAATAAAAACATTGCCATTTCTATATTTTTCTCTCTCTCACTCTCTCTCTCACACATACACACACACACTCTCTCACTCTCTCTCTCACACATACACACACAGTCTCTCTCCCACTCTCTCTCTCTCACACACACACACTCTCTCTCTCACTATCTCTCTCTCTTACACAGACACACACTCTCTCTCTCACTCTCTCTCTCTCACGCACACACACACTCTCTCTCTCACTCTCTCTCTCTCACGCACACACACACTCTCTCTCTCACTCTCTCTCTCACACACACACACTCTCTCTCACTCTCTCTCTCACATACACTCTCTCTCACTCTCTCTCTCACACACACACTCTCTCTCTCACTCTCTTTCTCACACACACTCTCTCTCACACACACTCTCTCTCACTCTCTCTCTCACACACACACACATTCTCTCTTAGTCTCTCTCTCTCACACACACACACTCTCTCTCTCACACACACACTCTCTCACTCACTCTCTCTATCACTCTCTCTCTCACACACACACTCTCTCTCTCACTCTCACACACACACACTCTCTCTCTCTCACTCTCTCTCTCACACACACACATTCTCTCTTACTCTCTCTCTCTCACACACACACACTCTCTCTCTCACACACACACTCTCTCTCACACACACTCTCTCTCTCTCTCTCTCTCTCTCTCTCTCTCTCTTTAACATAATATTCTAGTGTCGTGGATTTTGTTTTTTTGAACGGCTGATTCTTCCAAGTTCTTTTTTTTTTTTAACCAGCGTCTTCCTCTTTGAATTCCGATCACATCTTTGTCTACTGTCGCTTGGCAACCCATGCAGGAGAAGTAAAACTCAAAACAGCAATCCGCAACTCAAGGTGTTAATCGTGCTGAGGAGTGAATGGCGTTATGAGGTCGCGAACGATCCTTTAGAGGCTTTGGAACCCGGTTTGTAAAAGACCGTTACCCAAATTGCCGGGCAACCTTGGGTGGACTTTTGAACACGTGCGTCAATTGTTAAAAAAGCAACAAAAACTCCAGTATGGCTCTTTCAGCGGATAAACATAGAGCCCGTCTTTGAAGAGGAAACCTTTCTGCCATAGGAACAAACTCATCTAAAAAAATGAATTTTAGGTTCATACAACCAGGATAATTGTAAATGATTTGCAAATTCTCCAGCTAGATCCATACCCGTATATTAAAAAAAAATAAATGGTTTCGTGAGGAGTACAGAGTGGTTATGACTGCATTTCATGAAGTGTTACTCAAACCTCAGAAAAACATCACTCGCTAAACATATGATATTTGTTGAGAAAAGGTTGGACAAACAATTAGAACGTACATTGACAGCAATAAACTAGCCAATGTAAGAAGGTATATAATTCTAAGTAAGCGATTGACAGATACTAAAATTAAAGAAATAAAAAGAATTGCAACCAGAATAGACGAATCAACAAAAAAATGTAGTAACGTCACACAAGCCACAGATCACAATAAAGGAACCGAATTACACACAAATCATTGTAAAGATAATACTGAAAGTTTAGAAGAGTTGGAAAGATATGATCTGAGTCGGTCAGAAGACGGCAATATAACGAGTTCAAAACACATTTAACAGAATTATTTTACGGAAAACAAGAACAATATACAAGAAAACAAGGAAGAAATCAAGAGTCATATAATTTAGATACAAAATATTGCAATGGAGGAACGAGAGCAACTCCCAAAATTACAACCAACGAAGCAAAACCTCGAAACTATTAAGCCCTGCAATGCAGCACTCAAATTAATTTTGGATGAAGAAGACACTCATATAAATCTCAATAAAGCAATAAATGCATCAGCAATAGCAGCAACAAAAACATTGAACATCAAATTAAAAACAAGGCAGTCTCGCAGACATGAAAATCCACCTTGGAAAAGAAAAATTGAAAAAGAAATTGAACAACTTAGAAGTGAATTATCAGTACTCGATGAACTGGCAAGAGAAATAAGTGTAAGAACCAGAAAAGGCTGAAGAGTCGAAAGATAATAGAATATCAGGAAAGAAAATGAAGTCTTATCAACTAAAGAAAAAATAAAAGCAAATAATACAACTGAAGACTCAAAGAATAAGACGCTATGAGAAAAGATGGAGATTCTACAGACAGAACAAGATCCTTCAAACCGAGGCAAAGCAATTTCACAAGAAAAATAGGCAAACAAAAAGTTGAACTGACAGCCCCCCGACCAAATGGAACAGTTATATACTAGGCATTGTTTTGGGGAAAATATTGGCTCACCCTGAAGAACATATGGTCTGGAATCCCAGAAGAGGATGTTAAATGTGCACTGAAAAAAGCACACAACTGTAAACCTCCAGGAATAGATAAAATTCCTAACTTTTGGCTATATTATTTAAATACAGTACACAAAAAAAACTAGCCAAAGAACTTCAACACATGGTTAACGAACCCACTAAAATTCCTACATGGATGACCAAAGGAATTACCTTTCACCTACCCAAGAAAAGTGACACAAATATCCCGAAAAACTACAGACCAATTACATGCCTTTCAACAACATACAAAATACTAACATCTATTTTAACAAGACAGACATATTTCTTTTTGGAAAGAAATGGCATAGAAAAAGGGTGCAAACGTAGCTGTTACTGATGTATAGACCAATACTTTATTAATAGAATGATCTTGGAAAACTTCTTCAATGCAAAAAAAAATCTGAGTAATGCCTGGATAGATTCTCGTAAGGCATTCAATGATGTACCACATTCCTGGATTTTAAACTCTTTATATATGTACAAGATATTACCTGTTATCATTAATTTCATCAAACAATGTATGTCGATATGGAAAACAACACTTTACCTCAATCAAATAAATGCAACCTATAAGTCTGATGAAATAAACATCAAAAGCGGTATATTTCAAGGTAACTCTTTGTCTCCCTTCCTATTTTGCATATCATTAATAACACTAACCAGTCAAGTTAACAAGACAGAATGTGGTTATAAAATAGGCCAAAAGAAAATAAGCCATCTATTTTACATGAATGACTTAAAGTTGTGTGGTAAGAAGGATAATGAGCTGGAAAGTCTTCTGCAAACTGTAAAATGCTTCAGTAAAGAAATTGGAATAAAATCCAATTTGAATAAATGTGCTAAAGCTACAGTTTTACGAGGATTGCTACAACAAACATCATCTATTAGTTTAGACCATGCTGTAACAATAAAAGATTTAGAGCAAGAAGAAGCTTATAAGTATCTAGGTGTAAATGAGAATGAAAGAATTCACCATAAATTAATGAAATAAATAGTGCGTAAAGAGTGCTATAGAAGGGTACGACTGATATTAAAAACTGAATTGAATTTTCAGATTAATTTCCCCTTGAATCTTCATACTTTCTGTGCCGTGTCATTTCAGAAGCAGGGGATCAATGCTCTCCACAACTTTCTGTCCTTTGTAGCTCAAAGTATAGTTTTTTTTGTTATCTCTCCTAATTCCTGTTCCACCAACACTTTCCACAAGCTCGTTAAGCTTTAGAAATTTCAACAGTCTCTTTGTAATGCTAAACAAAATTATCCTTTTTGCTTCCATTTTTCCCATGTTCATTCCATGATAATCTCAGCATCCTTCTGTAGAACCACATTTCCGTTGTTTCAAATCCAGCTTTCGCAGCCATAGTAAAGGACCCTATACTACATATCAGTTCAGTAATTTCTGTTTTTCTCAAATATAGTTTCTTGTTTCTTAATACTTTGCTTAGCTTTTGAAAGTCTTCTTTTGTTATTCTTTGGAATAACTTTCCACAAGCTCGTTAAGTAGGTTATGTGCTGCATTCCTTTATCCCCTTGCCTTCGATATACCCGTGTGTGTTTTTTTTATTTGCTATGATCCAGACCAAGGAAAATTTTACAAGTCAGTGTGAAAAGAAAATTCTGAATTCTAAATGGATAAGAAATAGAAAAATTGGTATATGACGTCAGTCAAACGTTTTTTCACAACTAAGAATGAAAAGGACGCGTTTCAGAAGTTGAGTAAAGTACTAACACCCAGGAAAATTTCACTAGAAACAAAGAAGAGAGTACAGGATTGCTATGTGATGTCAGTTCTTCCATAACACAGTGAATGCTGGACAATATCGTCTAAAATGAAGAAAAAACTGGAAGCAGCGGAAATGTGGTTCTACAGAAGGATGCTGCGGATATTGTAGACTGAGCATGCAAGCAACGATGAGGTGTTGGAAAGAATGGAAACAAAAAGGAAATTAATATTGAACATCAGGATTGATTTGTTTTTTACACCTTGTCAATCTTTTGCAGGTTATTTAAAACCTGAAAATAATTTTAAGGTAGATAATAAATAATAATTAGTGATACAAGTTTTGCTAATTAACCAATGGTTAGAGGGTAGCGAGAAGAGATGAATTCATATATTTTCGAAGAATGTTTGCTTGTAAGAGAATTTCCCAAATCCAACTTGAATTGAAGCTCGTCTCTCCGATTTCTAATTTTAAGTTGTTATCTTTTACATCACCTAAACATTCAAGCTTACTGGTATCTATAAGCCGTCACCAATCAAAGTAGTAACCAGTCTTGACGTCGCTTAAATATTATTGTCATAATAGAACCGGCTATTGAGCGTGATATGACTATGAACATTAACTGAAAAACAGAATTTGTCTTTATTTCTGAACTGAGGGAGAATTTACAGTATTTATATTATTCGGACTATTGCCCTCATCTTTGTTGCCATTTGTACGACGTTTAATAATAGATCATTCTATTTGTCTATATTTCTGAGATGAGGTAGTATTTACAGTATTTACATTATTCGGTCTATTGTCCTCATCTTTGTTGCCATTTGTACGACGTTTAATAATAGATCATTCTATTTGTCTATATTTCTGAGATGAGGTAGTATTTACAGTATTTACATCATTCGGACTATTGTCCTCATCTTTGTTGCCATTTGTACGACGCTTAATAATAGATCTTTCTATTTGTCTATATTTCTGAGATGAGGTAATATTTACAGTATTTACATTATTCGGACTATTGTCCTCATCTTTGTTGCCATTTGTACGACGTTTAATAATAGATCATTCTATTTGTCTATATTTCTGAGATGAGGTAGTATTTACAGTATTTACATTATTCGGTCTATTGTCCTCATCTTTGTTGCCATTTGTACGACGTTTAATAATAGATCATTCTATTTGTCTATATTTCTGAGATTAGGTAGTATTTACAGTATTTACATCATTCGGACTATTGTCCTCATCTTTGTTGCCATTTGTACGACGCTTAATAATAGATCATTCTATTTGTCTATATTTCTGAGATGAGGTAGTATTTACAGTATTTACATCATTCGGACTATTGTCCTCATCTTTGTTGCCATTTGTACGACGCTTAATAATAGATCTTTCTATTTGTCTATATTTCTGAGATTAGGTAGTATTTACAGTATTTACATCATTCGGACTATTGTCCTCATCTTTGTTGCCATTTGTACGACGCTTAATAATAGATCTTTCTATTTGTCTATATTTCTGAGATGAGGTAGTATTTACAGTATTTACTTTATTCGGACTATTGTCCTCATCTTTGTTGCCATTTGTCCGACGTTTAATAATAGATCATTCTATTTGTCTATATTTCTGCGATGAGGTAATATTTACAGTGTTTACATTATTCGGACTATTGTCCTCATCTTTGTTGCCATTTGTCTGACGTTTAATAATAGATCATTCTATTTGTCTATATTTCTGAGATGAGGTAATATTTACAGTGTTTACATTATTCGGACTATTGTCCTCATCTTTGTTGCCATTTGTCCGACGTTTAATAATAGATCATTCTATTTGTCTATATTTCTGAGATGAGGTAGTATTTACAGTATTTACATTATTCGGTCTATTGTCCTCATCTTTGTTGCCATTTGTACGACGTTTAATAATAGATCATTCTATTTGTCTATATTTCTGAGATGAGGTAATATTTACAGTATTTACATTAATTCCTAGCACCTGAAGATGGCCGGATCGTACAACGGCCGAAACATCGTACAAATTGTAACAAAGATGAGAACAATTGTCCGAATAATGTAAATATTGAAGAATAGAATGTCACATCAATAACATGATTTTGGTTTTTGATTTTACACACTGCAGGCTTCTAAAAATTGTGGCCTTTTTCTATGCTAAGCAAAATCTTACAAGATCGTTTGGCTTTTATATTTAAGAGAACTTATTTGAAAGCACTGTTACACAAACACGGCTATCCCTCAAGGCTCTATTCTAGGTCCCACAATATACGCTGACGGCACTACGCTTTACTCTCGCCTTGATAAAAAATCTGCCGACCCTGAAAAATCAAACCTCGCTGTCAAGCTTGAAAAGGACCTCCAATCCGTGGTGGACTGGGCTAAGAAATGGCTCGTGAATTTTAATGCTTCTAAAACGAAGCTGCTATCTATTAACCACCACAGACAATTACTCCTACCCACCATTAGCTTGCATTAATCTAGTCTCCCTGAAAGTAAAGGACTGCGCCTCCTCGGGTTAACTCTCACAACAGACTTCAAGTTGAATGAATATATAGAATCCATAGCTAATTCCGCTGCTAATAAGGTCGGTTCTCTGTGCAGGGCCAGAAAGTTTTTCCCGTCTGAAACAATCCTGCACATATACAAATCTACCATCCACCCGTGCATTGAATACTGCTGCCATATCTGGTCGGGTGCTTCTGCTATCCATCTAGGGGTCCTTGACAAAATCCACCGGAGAATCTGTAATGTGATCTATCCTGACTTGACAGCTCGGATACCTGTCAGTTCTTCAATGGTGGACACTATCATAAAAAAATGAAGGAAAAACTTGAAGCAACTGAAATGTGGTTCTACAGAAGGATGCTGCGAATATCATGGATCGAGCATGTGAGCAATGATGAGGTCTTAGAAATGATGGAAACGAGAAGGAAATTAATACTGAGCATCAGGAAGAGACAGCTGAAGTTCCTGGGACATGTAATGAGGAAAGAAGGCTTGGAGAACCTGATACTAACAGGCCAGATAGACGGAAAAAGAGACAGGGGAAAGCAACGGATAACATATTTGAAGGACCTAGTCAGGTGGATGATGTTGCATGGTTTAACAGGAGAAGGCTTGCTAAGAGCAACCAGGGATAGGGAGATGTGGAAAGACATGATTGCCTACGTCCTGAAGGGACAGGCCACATAGAAGAAGAATATATATGCCAGCTGTTTATAAGAAATTATAATGTGGATATATTGTGGGGGATCAATTCTCTATTATAATCAATATATAAACTGATCCCTCATTTTATGGCCATGCTAGTTTTCATTGATATTCTAGATTTATGGGTTTGAGCTAGTGGATGGTTTGTGTGGTGTGACAGGAAAAAGCGTACTAAGAATCACCTGGAATAGGGAGATGTGGAAAGCCATGATTGCCTACGTCTTGAAGGGACAGGCCCATAGAAGAAGAAGAAGAAGAAGAAGAAGAAAACAAGCGAATCATTTTCAGAAGGAATGAAATTATGTTCAGAAATACAAGATTTTTATGCTTATTTTAGTATGTTTTGGTTGCTTGTACTGCTTGATATCTTTCAGTAGAAGTAGTATTACATTTTTACCTACTTACAAATCAAGAATCTCTATTTACAGATGCGAATAAATATACTATCAAACATTTCTTCAGAAGACATTAAGATTTTATTTGATTACTGTATGGATGCGCCACCGACGTCGTGAAAGTAATTTTCCTTTAATTAAGCAGTTGTTTAAATTTCATCTACCTTCAAAACCAACAATATCTATTTTTGTGTTCATGATTTAATTAATGACTCCGGCAAACGTGGATAAAATATAATGAATTAGAGCAGGAAAACCTAACGAGGAACGCAGACTTATAATCGGATTAATGTCGGTAGCTTATGGCCGTTGTTGATAAAAGACAGTAAAATATATAATCGTCTGATTGGAAAATTCTACAAGTATCAATCGAGTATACATCTGTTAGTATAGCTAAATGTAGCCGGAAGTTCTATGCTAAAAGTTTATTTTCTCACACTTGTGACTTGTAGAATTCTCTTCCAGCTCCATACTTTCCAACCAAATTTTATTTGTAAAAAAAATTAAATGCTATCCTATGCGTTGTTTTCCTTATTTTTTTTTTCAATTGGAGTAGATAGACTGAACTATCGCCCGGTTCACACTCCACCCACGTCTATTGAACAGATGAAGTGGCTCATCCCTTGTTCCCTGTTTAGGATGTGGTTTCCGGCTTTCTCTTTTCCAATCTTTTCACTTTTCCTTATTTTTTTTTCAATTGGTGTAGATAGACTGAACTATCGCCCGGTTCACACTCCACCCACGTCTATTGAACAGATGAAGTGGCTCATCCATTGTTCCCTGTTTAGGATGTGGTTTCCGGCTTCCTCTTTCCAATCTTTTCACTTTTCCTTATTTTTTTTCAATTGGAGTAAATAGACTGAACTATCGCCCGGTTCACACTCCACCCACGTCTATTGAACAGATGAAGTGGCTCATCCCTTGTTCCCTGTTTAGGATGTGGTTTCCGGCTTCCTCTTTTCCAATCTTTTCACTCTTACGTAGCCCCCTGCACACCAGTGGCCTTACCGCCGGGGTGATATGATTAAAAAAAAGTACGGGGTAATTAAGGTGTTTAAAACCCTGTGCATGTAGCAAGGTACATTTATCTATTAGTGTATGAACTGGAGCTGTTAAAAGATGAAACTCATCAAAACATTAAAGGTCTGGAGTCAACGTTTTCAGATTTGGTTTTATTCCGATGACACGTTGCAGTCATTCAAGTAATAATATATATCGCACAATGCATGTATATATGTAAATTATTTTCAGATAGAGTGTGTCTATAATGAAACAATTTGTTTGTTTTGTTTTTATGGCATCTCAACCTCGGCGGTTCATTTATTGCCAACTAAATCTTATTTATTTATTGTTGGTAATACCTTTTTCTTTTCAACAATTTATTGTTGTTTTTATATAAGTTTTGTGTCTAGTAAAACTTTTTTCTTTTCGAGTATCAAGATTCATTGGGATTTGTCTTTAAGGGCAGGGTTCCCAAGTCCTACCCTTGTTATTTAACCCATAACTTGAGAGAAGGGATGAATTAATACCTTTCCCAATGGTACCAGTGCTTAAGTGAATGCAGGGTATTCAACTGGGATTTGAACTCGGCTCACCGATTTCTCTTTCCGTGCCGATATCCACTGCACCACAATGCACATCCGTCACTAAACGCTTACAGCACTTGGTATTCCCAAGCAGTCACCCATCTAAGTACTGACCAGGCTCAATGTTGCTTAACTTCGGCGATCGAGCGAGAACCGGTGTATTCAACGTGATATGGCCGTAAGCACGCACATCCATCACTATACGCTTACAGCACCTGGCATTCCCAAGCGGTCATTTATCTTAGTACTGACCAGGCTCAATTTTGCTTAACTTCGGTCATCGAGCGAGAACCGGTGTATTCAACGTGATATGGCCGTAAGCTATAATGAAACAAAATTAATAAATACCAAAAGAAAAAAATATTCTTAACCGACGCGGTTTTGCCCTCTAAGAGACTTTATCAATGTAAAGTTCAATTTATTTTGTTGCCTATGTTTATATACAAAATCAAGTCTGTCAGAGGCTTACCATAACTTTTAAATTTGAAAACTTTAAACAATATATGTGAGGGAGTTGAAAGGTTAGTCAAAATATGTAGAGGACATAAAGTGCCATATTTCAAAATCTGGTAAGACAAAAGTAAGCGACTAATAATCAATATATTAGTCAACCATATCAGTTAAGTGCCATACGTAAAACACGCATGGGCGATCATGTCTCGAAAGAGACATGACTAACTGGGCAGAAGATTATCCCGGAGTAGGTTGCCATTGCTTTCTGCGGTAAACTGGTTGCCAGCCAAGGCTATAGAACCCAATCTATCATGTTATTTAAACCATACCTGGAGGGAGAAGAGATAGATTATATTACATTATTATATTAAGTATGATTAGTGGGGGATCAGTTTATAACTTCATAACAATGGAAAACAGATCCCCCACTTTATGCCCAGTAGAAGTTTTAATTATGTTGCCAACTATTATATTCAGTCAGTCAGTTAAGTGCCATACGTGATACACTCTTAAGCGGTCATGTCTCGAAAGAGACATGACTGACTGGGCAGAAGATTATCCCGGAGTAGGTTGCCATTGCTTTCTGCAGTAGACTGGTTGCCAGCAAAGGCTATAGAACCCAATCTGTCCTGTTATTTAACCCATAACTGGAAGGAAGAAACGAATTAATACTTTTCCCAAGGGTATTTGCGCGTAAGTGAATGCAATGAATTCAACTGGAATTCGAACTCGGCTCCTCGATTTCTCGTTCCAAGCCGATAGCCACTGCACCACAACGCACATTCATATACAAGCCTGTTTTACAGCTCATCAGTGTAGCTAGACAGCTATTTGCTTCCAGCCGGGATCGAAACTCGAGCGATTTGATGGCAGACGAAGTACCTTCTCCCTAACCTGGAATGAGAGAGGAGGATATTTTAGCGTGTCATGTATATGCAGTGTATTCACACGCCACTCACCAGAAGAACTCAATTCATTAGTGACTATATATATATATATATATATATATATAATCATATCACCCGAGCAAGGGCTACGTAAGAGTGAAAAGATTAGAAGAGAGAAAGCCGAAAACCACATCCTAAACAGGAAACAAGGGATGAGCCTCAACACCTGTTCAATAGACGTGGGTGGAGTGTGAACCGGGCGATAGTTTAGTCTATATTAATGAATATTTTTTAAATATTTATCAGTTTGGGATGGGCGTATATGCTACACATGTTTTTGAAACATATAAACATTCTCCATGTTTTTACAGGTACTATGCTAATTAGTAAATATTTTATCAATAAACTATTTCATTCCATGCCTTTTTGCATCAGCTTATGAAATATGTTAAAAACCTAGTCTTCGTCTATCATGTGTCGTATTCCTTCCAAAAGCGGTCAAGCATTACTCTCCACACACATTTTATTTTTTATAATGTTGTTCCCCAAACCATTAATGCCTTCAAACAATGTAAGTTACTTGCTGTTTTCTTAGCTAAACAGGGTCCTGGCAATGTCAAATTCCTTAAGTTTTTTTTTGCTCATTATATGCCTCAGAAACTTTTACTTGGATTAACTTTATAAAGAAATCTTTTAAAACTTTTCTCAAATAATAATACATTCTTTATTCTTAAAATTGACATTCATTCCTTTCATCCTAACTTTCCTTATTACCTTCTTTAGGAGTGTCCGTGATTTACTTTCCGTGTCTGTTATCATCACTGCGTCATCTGCATATGTTATATATAAAATTGTGGCTAGCAAGTATGAATCGCGGGAGGATAGTCTCAAAATTGCTTCATATTAAATGTTAGATAAGTTCGGTTAGAAAACATAGTCTTGTCTTACATCCCTTTTTATTTTTATAAATTCACTGAAGTCATTTTTATCCGTATGCAGGAGGTTTGCTTCCAGTATAAATTCAGAAACATTCTAATATCATCCCCGAATATATAAAACCTACTTTGCTGCCCGATTGAGTACATGTTTCGGAAGTGACCTTCAGATAAAGAACTATTTTTCAATAAAATACCGCTCAGAGCCGAGAAAAAATCTTGCGTGAAAATATGGTATTAGTAGAATTCTTTTTTTAAATTTAGATGTAGAAATCATAAATCAGTAAATTTTGAAACTGATTATATTCTCAAGCTCTCCTACCCCAGCAGAATATCATATCGACACGAGAGTGCATTTTGCTTTAGGCTAGTCTCCAGATGCATAGCTCTTTTGTTGAGGCAATTTAGATACACTGTTACGTTAGGCTTTTGATTCCCAGGTAGCCCCTGGGAGTGGCGCCCTAGGCGACCGACTAATTTGCCTATTTGATGCTTTTTGCCTTAAACTATAATCCAGACAGATGCAGGAACGTTAAGATAAACATAAACATGTGTGTATCTATTTGTGTTTATCAATGAGCCTCTTGACGTGTATGTATTTCTGGCTTAGAAATTATATATATATATATATATATATATATATATATATATATATATATATATAGTGTATCGAGGCAGCAGATAATTTTCTGAACATATACTGTTAACTATAAGAGACAATGAATGTCTATTATGTTTAATCATGAGCCGTTCTAAACATTATATTTTGGCTCTAATTTAAGGTGAAATTAAAGACAAAAATTCTCCAACATTTGGATATTTATTTATTTATTTAGTTCTAAGCTTTCGGCTCGCATGAGCCATCTTCAGAGAGATTACAGGGACGTTAACATAAAAACATCCACCATAAAAGATTGATTTATCTTGTGCTGACATAAAACGTTGCTGAGCAACTATAACAGTCACCGAATAGCAGACGCAGTAAATTTGTAATGCGGTTATATGACGTCACAACGCGTGAGAGCTCGAAATGTTAACAGGACCCTATATCTTAATGCAGTATAGTGTGTCAAGTGGATAAGAGATGGGTTTGACATTGCATTTAAATTCTTGGAGTTTGTAGCCATCAGGAAAGCATGTATATAGAAGGGACTTCTACAGGCAGGAAGCGCGAGAAAAGAAGCTATTGGAGTAAATGTGTCGCCTGCATTTGGTTGATCTAACTGTAAAAGGGTGAGACCCTGTTGCCAGTCTGGTTACTCGAGTAAATTCTAGCTGAGGGGATACCAGTAACCTAAGTTTGTCAGAGCAGAAGTCATGAAATAATTTATAAAAGAGACAAAGCGAAGCCACATTACTACTAAGATCACACTAGATTAACTCATCATCTTTCTACTTGTCTATTCTTCACAAGTCGAACTTATATCTACCAATACATAAAAATAAATGAAATGATATTAATTTAAAATAATATTCTCAATAATACATGATATTATACAATTTTCGGCACCTAGCAGCAGTGTAATGGTTAGCAAGCTTGTCTCGCTTGAATCCTTTTACTTGAGTAGTGTTTTCACTCCTCACTGGATATTCCTTACTTTCGGCCGTGTATCACGTCTAAGCTACGCTTAGAAAATCCCCTTCCTCCAGGCTTGTGCACAAAGCTAACAGCCCTGCCCCATAGAAAATGATTTGTTACAGAAACAGCAAAAATGCAGCCCCTACACACTACGTTGGCTGTAACGGTTGATGATTTTTGAAATAATATTATAGAACTGTTTATAATAATACATGATCTTCTAAAACATACATAAAAATATCTCGTTACATTTTCAACGATGTCAACGGAATTGTCTAGACATACATATATACACTTATATTAATTAATAATATCGACCAACAAACGCACACCTGCCGTATCATAGGCTTTACCGTTCAAAAAACTTTTACACGTGTATTTTAAAATTTTCCTTTGTTTTAATAGACTTGACATTATTACGTATACATACACGTAAGCAGACAAGATTTTTATACATACCTACACATACAAAGTATAATATGCACATATATTTGAAAATAATAATCTATTGCTTCCATACACGTGACACATATCTGACCAATAAGAATCAACCAATTTTCAGTTTTACCTCAATCTCTGAAGAAGCTTTAATAAAAGTGAAACATGTTAGATTGAGATACACTTCCTACCTTATTCTTTTACTTTATTGTATCACAAATAAATGTGTAAATATTAAGATAAAACTAAAACGATATATTTATAAAAGAATATCTAAACTTATTTATAAATGCAAATTTGTCTCTGTGTGTGCATGTGTGTGTGTGTATGTTTGTGTGTGTTTGTTACATATATACTCCGGAACGACTAAACCGATTTTCTTGAAAATTTATACAGTTGTACTATAAGCGTCTGCGAGTGTTCTTAGGTTTTGTGTCGAGGTACCCCCGATAAATATCGAAAATTGATAATCGAAAAAATCGAGTTATAGAAGGAGTGGTCCGATTTTAAACAAATTTGATACACTCATAGACAAAGACATAAGAAACGATATTCAGAAGTTTCAAGCTGTGCAGTTCTTACAATAATGCAGAAAATCGATAATATATATATATATATATATAAGGCAAGATGTTTTTGTGTGTGTCTGTTTATCTGCCTGTATGTCTGTATTTTTTCAGCCATTTTATTTTAGTTTTTCCTTCGGGTTTGGCTCTAAGTAGGTATAATTGTAGTTCTTAGTCTCAGCCATGATACCATTTACTCAGAAGACTTATTTAGCCTTCAAAATTCAGTTTACGACGAAAAAAACTTATTTGATATCGATGCCAGGAAATCAAATTTGACTTACATCCATTCATTTTTCTTTCAGTCTACGGTTTCGCTCTAACTGGAAATAACTATTGCCTTTTAGTCTTTCGTGCCAAAATCCAAAGTTTCTGAGATCCAGGACCATGGATTAGTTTTAAAGCTTTCATTACACCCGAGCAACGCCGGGCTATACTGCTAGTTATGAATAAAAACCAAAGGTTTCATCCTTACTCTTTAAAAATATCTACAGACATATTAACAGACATATTAACTGTTCCACCCCAATTTCTATAATGCCAAACTGTTGTCTGCATGTATTCATCTGTCTGCATTTTAGTGTCTGTCCATTTTGTCTCGATTTCATGCTATAAGATTCGGGTCGACATAAAGACAAGCATGCTGAAATCCAATTTTCAAAGCAGACAGACCCTTAACAATCTTGAGATTGGCTCAGCATCTTCCTCATAGTAGTTAACCTAACAGTATGCTTATCATATATTCACTGCAAACTTCTGTGTTTCTGAATTATTTTTGTTTCTATCTACTAATTTATCTATCTAGATACCAGGACGGATGAATCAGTCAGTAGCCAGACGTTATTAAATTAGAAAAAATCTGATCTGAAAATTTAATTACATTTTATTCACACTTTCACTCTCATAATTTGTCCATGTTGCTAAATATCTATCTCATTCGATTAATATCAATTTACCTGACTTTGTTAATATTTACTATCTATCGAACTATAATTTTGATCATATCTATCTATCTTAATCTATTTATATCTATCCACTTATTTATGAAAAAAAATACATGAGTCTCGGCATTCGAATGAACTTCTTCAGCTTGATATATTTTTATCAATGGAATTTTATATATGTTGGAAGATGGAACGAAATACAGCAAACATAATTTATAGAATCTTTTGCGAAACTATTTAAATTCTTTTATTGCTTCCAATGAATTCGCTTTTACTATTTGAAAAAAAGATTCTGCTATACCTATGCATGGCTTTGGTGTTTGCATTAAAGTAAATCTCCCAATTGAGAGTGAATCACTTAAGTTCTTAGATAATTCTTTAATGCCCTTTAAATTCTTTTATTGCTACGAATAAATTCGATTCTTCTCTTTGAAAAAAATATTCTACCTTAGATATATATGGTTTGGTGTTTATATTAAAGAACATTTCCCAATTGAGAGTGAATCACTTAAGTTGTTAGATGATTATTTAATGTCTTTTAAATTCTTTTATTGACACCAATGAATTCGCTTTTTTCTTTTAAAAAAAAATTCTACCATATATATGTATGGTTTGGTGTTTATATTAAAGGAAATCTCCCAATTGAGAGTAAATCACTTAACTTGTTAGATGATTATTTACTGTCTTTTAAATTCTTTTATTGATACCAATGAATTCGCTTTTTTCTTTGAAAAAAAAATTCTACCATTCATATGTATGGTTTGGTGTTTATATTAAAGAAAATCCCCCAATTGTGAGTGAATTATTTTAGTTGTTAGATGATTATTTAATGTCCTTTAAATTCTTTTATTGATACCAATGAATTCGCTTTTTCTCTTTGAAAAAAAGATTCTACCATAGATATGTATGGTTTGGTGTTTACATTAAAGAAAAATCTCCCAATTGAGGGTAAATCACTTAAGTTCTTAGATGATTGTTTAATGTGCTTTAAATTCTTTTATTGCTACCAATAAATTCGCTTTTTCTCTTTGAAAGAAAAGATTCAACAATACATATGCATGACTTTAGTGTTTATATTAAAGAAAATCTCCCAATTGAGAGTGATTCACATACGTTTCTAGACGAGTCTATAATGTGCTTTCGACTTTCGTTATTGCTCTCTTTTTCCTTTATCGCTCTCATTCTTCTGAAGACTCTAATACATTAAATAAAATTTCTGATAATATAGAAATTAAAATTTCTCTATATTTACCTCATCGATCCTCATAGGGTGCCCCTATACTTTCGGCCTTATGCCACATAGAAGCCACACTTAGAAAATCCCTACACTTCTAAGTATATTTTTGTATCTGGAGATTTTAATACTCACCACATCAGGTGGATTGAAATACTATTGAAGCATTTAAATCTTTTTATTGCCCAGTCTCTCATTCAAATGCCAGATTTTTCTATTCGTTTGCCTAATACACTTTTTCACATACTTTTCAATTACTTCTTACTTCCTCTCTTAACACTTTATTCAATTTATATATAAATTTGAATTTACAAGAATGTAAACAGATATAAATTAAAGGGTCTAATATCCACTCAAAGTAGTGGGTTACTGAATAAAGCTACAATATGACCGTAAGAAATGGAGGCTAGACATCCAGATTATAAGGATACGTAGGAAAAATAATAGTTAACCCTAGATACTTGAAGTTACATAATCAGGGAAGCATTATCTTTGGAGATTGTTTCACAAAGTAGCTGTTCTGGGGAAGAATCTATCTGAATAGAACTTTCTCCTTGCTAATGGAATTCATAGAAAATAGAAATGATTCATCTAAATGTATATAGCATGCCAGGTAATTATTCTTTACTTTCCAAAAATGGTTGCTCTTCTGGCTAACATCCCCAAAAGCAAAGACCTGTCATATAATATATGATTTAGGAAGAAGAAATTATGTAAAACTCATAAGCAACCAATGGATTATTATGGAAAGAAAAAACTTGACGGTCCAGTAGAGTTAATGTTAATCCTAAAGAGATAGAATAACCTGACCTGGATCACATGCCTTACAATGACTGGCCAGCTGTTTCTGGGAAGAAGATAAGGCCAAATATGTTAATGCTCTCATTACAGATGACAAAAAAAATCATTATTTAGAAAATTTGTGAAAACCTTCAGGTCAGGTTTATCAGTACCTGCAATTTAGTATTTTGGCAATACAAAAATCAATGCATATAAAAGTCTTGGTAATTCGGATCACGCATCTATTGATAGTTCTTTTAGACCTCCTAAACACAAGACTTTTTGTTTTGTTACCAGTGTGTACTGATTTGGATTTATTTCTTGACTTTATTCGAGACGCCCTTGGATTGACGTTCTTAACTTTACTATTGAGAATTGTTTCTTCTTGGATTAAAGCCGGCATTGATGCTTTTGTTCCTTCTCGTAAAACCACAATCATCTTCTTGGTTCACACCAGCCTGTTAAGCCGCTATAAGCCACAGGATTTACTTTTCTTGCTATACCACCGAAACAGTTTCCATCACAAGAGACGACTATGTGCGACTAATCTAAACGTGTCCTCAAAGAGGCTAAGTCATTACTGATAGCATTAGGCACCGTACAGCTTCTATCAAATTTGGTTCATATTACTAATGGAGGCTGTGCAAAAGGGTGTTAGATAAGAATAAGTTTTCTATCCCTTTTTGTTTTCACTCAATTTGAGGTGCTAACATCTGCTGATATAGCAGAATATTTTGCCCGTAAATTAGTTTTAATATCTACTCTTTACTCATCTGGAGTACCTTTGCCTGATGGTCCACTTTAGTTAATAATGGTGAAGCTTTGGTTCTTGCTTTGGATGTCTTGAAGGCATTCGACAGTGTTTGATATACTGGTATTTAAACAAGTTGAAAGGTTATGGTGTTTCTGGATTAATTTTAAATTGATTTTTATCAAATTCTGAAATGAATTTTGGCTTGAATGGCCACTCTTCTAATGCAGATGTCTTCCAGGTCTCTATCCTTGGTCTTATTTTGTCCTTAATTTTCTTAACACAGTAAATTTCATGCTGAAACTTTGTTAAAATACATGAATCAATTAAATTTGAATTGTGATTTTGGTCTATATTGCAGCTTAAGTTTCTGTTGAGTAATATGCGTATAATTGTGTATATGGTTTCTGCTATCATTTCTAAACTGGATCTTCACATAGTATGTGAACTTGATGGTATCTATATAATAGTCCTTAAGAAAAGTGCTCCTGAACTCTCTACTGTTCACTCTAAATTCTACAATAAATGCTCCTTTCTCCGTCCAC
>JBBBDQ010028928.1:0-20265 GCA_037127315.1 Ascarosepion bandense
ATTGCATTTAAATTTAGGGAATTTGTAGCCGCCAGGAAAGCATGTATACAAAAGGGAGTTCCATAGGCAGAAATCGCAAGACAAAAGCTTCTCTTTCATTTCTTCTTTTTTTGCCTTTTTTTATACTGATTTCATTTCTTAATGTGATATTTAAATTTTTTCTGCTTTTTATCTTCCATGTCATTTCTTTCTCTATTCATCTTTTCCACATAAATTGTTTTTTACCAGTTTTAAGTCTAAAAAAGTGGAAGGTTTCGAGTTGAAATGAATTCTGAATTTCACATAATATACATTGTTTCATGTTATCCATTCAAATCTTTAAAGTAGAGAAGAGAAACAGAAAGAAACAATAAAAACAGACAACTAAAATATTGACAGATATATTTATTTACATACAAGATATACAAAATTCAAAACTTTTACAAAACATAAAAACAAGTGAATTATATCTGTGAAACCTGATAAAATAGAAATTCACAGATGTTATTTTGAAATAAGATATGAATTACAATGAATTAATTATTTTTAAAAAATTGAAAACAATAAAATGTCAGTACATTATTTTGATGCTTCTATACTAAAGAAAGGAAAATATTTTTTTTAAGACGGACAAAAATGAATTAATATTATTCTGAAAATAAGAATGTAATTGAAAATATGATTTTTAATAAAAACATATTTACAAAAGTTACCCTTCTCATTATAATAATTATTAAAACATGAAAACATCAAATTTATTTGGAAAATTAATAAAAGTGGTTTGAAAGAAATACTTGAAGCTTTAATATTATTTAACACTGGTGACTCTCAGATATATTATAATTATTAATCCAAGGCAATCACGAATTTTTTGATCCAGTTTGAAGCCTTTATACATTTGATATACTCATTAATGTCCAGTTATATCGAGATGAAGTAAAATGTTGCTATTGAAAATATATTTTAGGAATAAACACTCGATGCTTTTCCTAGTTATCTTCATTCTAAACAGGAAGAAAATTGCAGTTTCAGGATGTTATGTTGAAAACTTGAGTATATAGATATGTATGGACGTCATTGTTGAAAATTCCATAAAAACGAATTATATTTTGAAAAATTAAAATAGCAAACTTAATTGATAAAATGATTATTGTTTCGAATTAAAATGCTAAAACCGTAAAATTGTATTTGTAAATTGCTTTTATTTCTTTCAATCCAACGCAGTCTTCAAATATATCTATCATGTCTGAAACATGTATGCATATATTATTCGTTAAATTTCAGTCTTATAAAGACGGGATAGAATGTTGCTGAGGAGGAGATATTTCCGTAATGAACTCTCTATGTCTTTAATATTTTTCAGTTTGCAAATGGTAAGACGGTGTATTAGTTTGCGTTTGCATGTTTTCTTCTTACGGGGATTTGACGAATATAAAATGAATTTCGTGGGTGTAACATCCAGCTTCAACCATTTTTCATTTTTGTCATCAGCAATATTTAATATATTATTGCTGTCAAATTTATTTTTGTTGCCATCGTCACCATTGTTGTGACGATCATCAGCAATGTTATTTAAATACTCGTCTGGAGCATTTATTTCTTCAAAGCTTCCGTCTCTGTCACTGTGGATATCGTGAGCAGTATTGACTCTATCGCGTGGTGAGATTTCAAAAATTAGGTCATCAGCATTGAATTCAGAGGAGCTATCATTTTCCGTGGGATCTTTCATAGTGTCTTCTTCAAATAAGATTGTAGCACGTGAATTCAAATCTTCGGTCTCCATATGCATTACTGTATCATAATCTGAGGAAGAAAAGTTCAAAAAGATTTTATAAGATAAAGATGTCAAGTTTGAGTAAAATACAAATAAAAAAAATTAAAAAATTGGACAAGAAATAACTAAAATACTGTCACCATTGTTGTGACGATCTTCAGCAATGTTATTTAAATACTCGTCTGGAGCATTTGTTTCTTCAAAACTTCCGTTTCTCTCACTGTGGATATCGTGAGCAGTATTGACTCTACCGAGTGGTGCGATGCCAAAAATTAGGTCATCAGCATTGAATTCAGTGTAGCTATCATTTTCCGTGGGATCTTTCATAGTGTCTTCTTCAAATAAGATTGTAGCACGTGAATTCAAATCTTCGGTCTCCATATGCATTACTGTATCATAATCTGAGGAAGAAAAGTTAAAAAAGATTTTATAAGATAAAGATGTCAAGTTTGAATAAAATGCAAATAAAAAGAAAAAAGATAATAAAATAAAAACCTGGACGATAAATAACTAAATCACGAGGCATAAACAAAAGAAATGTGAAGGACTCATTTCTTCTTACACACATTTTCCATATTTTATAGAGATAGTCAGTTCAACTATTACTTCCGCAGGCACTCCCAGTTTGTGAATTTCATTTATATTGGTCTATCATTTTTTAAATCGTGCTTTGTTTTTTGTGTTATTCGTTTTTACCGTTGCGTGGAATCGAACTCAGATTATAACCAAATTTCGCCGGTCTAATACAATTTCATAGGGATAATTTGAACCTAGTTTAATTATTTTCGTTTATTTACAAAATCACAAACAGCGACATCAGATTGCAACCATCAGAAAATAAGCAAAATATATTCGATGTGTTCATAAATATTTTGTTCCATTTAAATTCATTTAATTATCACTCGTTTAAGGAATTAATAACATATTCAAAGGAGAGTATCTATATAACGAAATAATATGCATAGAAAAAGCAAGTTTTGAAACTTTTAATTTCCAGTTGTATCGCAGAAAAAAATAATAGCATGATATGAAATTACAAAATTATAGAAATAAAATTCATGGATTTGGAAATACATGCGGTTAATCTAACGAGAATACTTAGGCCCCGAGAAGTTAGACAAATGTGTATTTTGGATGGAGACTTTTCGTAATCTCTTTCCTATTTTTCCACGTAAAACTGATCAATCGATTATTTTTGTAAAAGAACAAACATTAAACTCGTAAATGCTACAAAAAGTTATTTTAATTTTTCTTTGCGTAGGTTTGAAGTTGCTTTCATTTATAATGGTCTAAAATAACAAATATTAAAACCATAAATTCTGATTAGATCAATTTTAACTACAGTAAGAGAAAAAAAATTTAGAAATGCTTGCAAATACTTGGGGAAAACCTGTAGTACCTTGACTTTTGAATTTAAGTGCAGATATTTCCTGGCGTCAAGATCTTATCATTTTACAGGTGAGCTGGCTAGATGTAGCCGTAAATTATATTATATTCAGATTTTATTCTCGCTTGTTGAACCTCCTTCTAGATTCCCGTATTTTAGCCAAGATTAATCTGCAAAAATCTAAATGCAGTTTTAACCGTTAACTTCAGCCCCAATTCATAACACTTTTCTGTTTCCGCTCATTATGAGTGTTTCTGTTTCTAGTTTTTCGACACTCTGAAACAATAATACAAATAATAAAATTACAAAAATAAAAATTTGAGATCCACCCAAACAAAAACGAAATGTAAAATAATAATAATTATTATACTTACCTGAAATATATGAAAATATTGAAAGTGGTGTATGATCGGCCATTGGATATACATCTGGTAAATCGAAATCCATTCCACGAATAAATTTCGGCTCAAACTCTGAAGCGAAATTATAGAAGGAAAATAACGACAGTCGTTCGATCAAGTCACGTAGAAGGACTGTATAGCAACGCTGAAATCTCCTTTCAACGTTACTACTTATATATGAAAGAAATGTGATCACGTGACCAGTTACTTGTGAAACCCCTTCCTGATTGGTTAATTATAACCGCACAGTGAAAACCAGTCATATCTGACCGACTGAAATCTCGAAGCTTGAACAAAATGAGGACAGTAAAAATAGGCTTTTGACCAAAATGAAGACACTGTTTTTTTTCCAAAATTATTAAAAATTAAAGACGTTTAGCATTTCTATATAAACTAGGTGGATGGTTTTTGATCTTAACTGACAAAATTCGACGGCCATTGAGCAATAACATATAGTTCGTTTTTTTTTCAAAATGGCAATGTATTCAAAAATATTCATGCATGAAAACACAGTTACAGAAAAAATTTTGTTTTTCCTGAACAAATTCAAAGTAATGTTATGACATCCAGATATTGTTATTTTATTAATTTATGACGAGAATGTATTTATATTTGTTACTAATATTTACCGAATGCATGGTATAAGAGCGACTCATATTATGGGGATTACTGAGTGGAGTTGTATATGCCTAAGAAATTTCAAGAGCAGAACATTTTGGGGGCTATATAGGAAAATTAACTGCAGATACGCGACATGAATAATTAATTAATAAATAAAATTTCACTTGTTCATACGAAGAAGTTAGACGCATAAATTTGAAGTAGATTTTGGAAGGAACTGGAAACCAAACAGGAGAAAAATGTATAAACCACTTTCCTGATCGAAATAATGGTGGATGGGTGGGAACTGGATGATAGTCAAACCTACGCTCTTTTTTGGGGGAGGAAATATAATTAATGAATGACAATTCAATTAATTTTTTTCATTTCAAATTTCTCGCTTTTTCTTTTTCTTCAATGTTTTTTTAACAGTAATTTTTTCCATATATATTTTTTAATTTTTTAATTTCTGATTTCCCTACTTTCATCTATTTTTAAATGTTGTCTTTTCTAACATTTTCTTTATACGTATGCTTTTTATGAATTTTTATAATTTTTGATTTTACTATTTATATTTTTTTTCAAATATTTTCCCCTTTAAAATTACATTTTAAAATTATTTTCATAATAAACAATGTAACTGTTTTTCTGTGCGTTTTTAATGTTACCTCTTCAAAAATTGATTTCTATACTTCCGTTTTTTGATTTTGTATAATTTCTTTTTTCACTAGTTTTCTGTGTTTTTCTGATGATTACTTTTAGAAAATGAAATTTAAACTTAAATTATTTTGATTTTTTTAATTTCAGTTATCACTACTTTTCTATGTTTCTATGTTCAGTTATCACTACTTTTCTATGTTTTTTCTACGATTTTTCTAATATTTTCATGAATTTTAATAAATCCTCTGAGTTCACTATTTTCATGATTTTAATGTTTTCTTCTATGAGATTATTTTAAAAATAAACTTTTATTAATATCTATAATTTTTGATTTTACTTTTTTCTGTCTTTAACATTAATATTTATACAAATATTTTTTTTATAATTTCTGGTTTCACTGTTTTTCTGGATTTGCAATTGTTTTCTTTTATAAGATTAAATTTCATATTTATATATTTAAAAAGTTTTCATGAATTCAAATTTCAATATGTTTCTGATTTTACAAATTTTTCCTTTTCTAAGATTAACTTTTATACTTATATATTTTTTGAATTTTAATATTTCTAATTACTATATGTTTTGCCTTTTTAAAATGTTTTATTTTAATACAATCATTTAAAAAAAATTCTGTTGTTATGAATTTGCATAATATCTGATTACATTATTTTTCTCTCTTTTTCTAGTGCCTTCTGTTCTAACATTAATTTGAAATATATATATTTATAAAACTTTTAATTCATTTCACCATTTCTCTGTCTTTTTAAAATGTTACCATTTTGCAAATTGATTTTTAAACTTAAAATTCAGTGAATGTTTATGATTTTAGATTTCACAATTTTTTTGTATTTTCATACATCCTTTCTTCTAACTTTTAATTATAAACTTCTATTTTTAGGAATTTTTATAATTTATGATTTCAATATTTTTCTGCCTTTTTCATATTTTCTCTTATCTAATAATATTTTTTATAATTATTTTTGGGAAATATTTTATTACTTCACTTTTTATTTTATAAAATGTTTTTTTCAAAGTCTCTCTGCATTTTTATAGTTTCAGATCTCACTATTGTCAGTCTTGAAACATTTTCTTTTATGACATTAATTTTTATACTTACATGTTTAATATTTTTATAATTTCTGATATTACTATTTTTCTGAATTGTTCAAATGTTTTCTTTTCTAACATTAAATAAAAATTTATACTTATATATTTGTGAATTTTCATAATTTCTGATTTCACCATTCCTGTGTGTTTTGTAAATGTCTCCATGAGGCAAATTTCTTTTGAACGGTAAAATTTTGTGAATTTTTATAATTTTAGATAACAAATCTTTTCTTCTTTTTTTTTTTAATTATATCACTCCGAGCAAGGCGGTAAAGCCACTGATCTGCAAGGAGCTACATAATTGTGAATAGATTGGAAAAGAGAAAGCCAGAAAACCACTTCCTAAACAGGGAACAAGGGATGAGCCTCTACACCTGTTCAATAGACATGGGTGGAGTATGAACCGGGTGATAGTTTAGTCTATCTCTTTTTAAGTGATTGTTATCCAACATTGATTTTTACACATATATTTTTATTAATTTTATTAATTTCAGATGACATGTATCATTTTAAAATATTTTAATTTAAACATTAAACAATTACATTATTTCTGAATTTTTATAATTTCAGATCTCTTCATTTTGGAATTGACATTTATTTCTCTATATTATTATCCATCAATTTGTTACTTACAGATTATTATGGTTTTTTAAAATGTCCAGTTTATCTGCTGTTATTTATTGTTTTCATATTTGTGTATTTTCATCTGAGTGTTTTTAACACAATTGCTATCATTATTCTTATCAAAACTGCTGTTTCTAAATTCTATTATTGCTTTTTGCAATTCTCATTATTTTTTCTGTGTTTCTGAATTTTAATTTCCTTTCTTGTATATTTGCTGTCAATTTTCTAGAACATTTTCTCATATTTTTAATTCTTTAATTTTCAGCATATTTTTTTTTAATTTTTATGTTTCAATTTCTTTTAAAATATTATATCGTCTTACGGCCTCTGATTCCTTCAATTTTTAGCATTATTTATGATTGAAAATTCACCCCTCTTTGCATTAATTTCTGTAAATTATTTCTTGTCCATATTTTTTAAAATTATTCATGCCTTTCATTTTTTACATTTTAATTTTTATTCCTTTTTTGTTGTTTTTTCAATAATCATTATTTCTTATTATTTCTATTTATTTCAAATGTTTTTCTCTAATTTTAATTTGTATACTTACAGTTTTTTTACTTTCTATTCTTCAAGGTTTCACTTATTTTATCTATTTATATTTATACATTTTTTAAAAATTTGTATTAATTCAGATTTCACTTATTTTTTCTTTACAAAATGTTAAAACGTTAATTTTTAAAATTAAATTATTTCTGAAATTTATATTTTCTGATTTCCACGTTTTAATCTTGAAATATTTTCTTGTCTCACATGAATTTTTATAGTTATATTTTTTGTCAATTTTTTACAATTTCAGGTTTCACTATTTTTTCTTTTTCAATATTTTCTTCTTTAACCTTAATTTTTTATCATACAATGTTTTTCATTTTTTATAATTTTGATTTCATTAGTTTTTTCTCTAACATTGATATTCATATGTATGTTTTATAAATTTTATAATTTCTGATTTCAGTAATATTCTAAGATTTTCTATATTTTATTTTCTAACATTAATTTATATTCTTACATCTGTTATGAAGTTTTTTTTTTAAATGCTTCCTTTTCTTACATTAATATTTAACACTTCTGAGAGGATGTTGTATTTACATTCTAAAGAATTAATTTTTAGCCTATTTTTGTACTACAGTTTCTTTTCAAATGTCATGTCTTCTTATATGAAGATTTTCTCTTATTTTTTAAAATCTCTTATTTCTACATTTTATTCTATTGCTTTTTATAGATTCTATAATTTTCTTACACTCTCAGATTTCAATTTTGAGCATTATTTATGAATGAAAATCCCCCTTGCTTTAATTTTGATTCCTATTTATTTTTTTCCTACTTATTTATTTTTTTTTTTGTGGAAAATTATGATCTTTTATGTGACTCTTTTTTCTGGCCTTTTATTAATCTTTTTCTCAATATCTATCCTTTTCTTAATTCAATTATTTTTTTTTACATTATTGTGATTTTTCTTCCTTATTATTTCAGAACAGCCATTTTCTTCATTTTTGTCTTATTTTCTATCACTTTTCTACTTTTTATTTTCTATATTTTTCATAACTTTTTATGACATTCATTTATTTAAATTTTTCCATTAAATTTGTAGTGAATATTATAATTTGTGATTTTACAATTTTTTCTGCCACTTTGTCAAATGTCTGCATTTCTATGTTTTCTCCATTGTACAATAATTTAATTTCTCTTTTTATATTTCTTTTGGCTTATCTTTCAACTTTATTTTTAAATTGTCATTATTTATCTCATTGCCTTATTTTTTATCAATTTTTCCTTTTAGGTTTTCAGGCTTTTTAATATCTCATGATTTGTAACATATTTCTTTATTGATAATTATACATGCCACATTGACTTTCTTTAAAGGATTTTCACTTTTGGTTTGCCTCATTATGTCAGAATTCTTCTTTCCTTTGTCATTGCTGTATTATCTACCATTTTTCTATTTCTTATTTCTCATAATTTCTATAAATTTTTCTCTTGTTTATTTTATTTTTAGTCCATTTAATATACTTATATATTTATGAAATATATTTTCTGATTTCACTACATTTGTGTTTTTTCAAATAGTGTCTCTTAAAACATTTGTTTTAATCGTATAGTTTTATGAATATTTATAAATGTGGGTTTACCTTTTTTCTGATAATTTCAAATTTCTCTTATTCATCTTTATAAAAAAATTTTTTTTCAAACATTAATTTTTTAAAGTAGAGTAGTTCTGAGTTTTTAGCATTTCAGATTTCCCTATTTTCATTTTTGAAAGTTATGTTTTTCTAAAATTGTTTGTTATACTTGTATTTTTATAATATTCTCCTGTATTTTCAAATATTTTTTTATCTGACAGTAATATTCATACTTACATGACTTGCAAATTTTTATAAGATCTGTTTTTCTAATTAGTACATCCTTTCTGATGATCATAATATTTAATAGTCGAGTCATTATTTTTGTTTGTAAAGAGTTAAATGTTGGTTTTGTTTTTTAGTGAAATTGGTCGCCTTATTTGCAGTTGATCTTTATTGCGTAAAAGATGCCCTGCAACAATTGCATTCACAATTTTTTGAAATTTGTAGTCAATATATTTTCTTGTTAATTAATCACTTAGTTTTTTATCAGCAGATTTCACAGTCAAAAAATATTTTCAACAGAGAAATGAATTCTGATTGCATACTAATTATAAAGTTGTTTAATTGCTTATAACTGAAAACATTATGACACAATTTATTGGCTAAAATAAAATTTTTTGAAAACATGTGACTACAGAGTCAAGAGTTTCAATCGAGCCAGACAATAGAATTTGTGAATTTTTGATGATATTGTCCAGCATTCACTGCTGTATTGAAGAACTGATATCACACAGCAATCTAGCACTCTTTTCTCTGTTTCTAGTAAAATTTTCCTGTATCTTAGTACTATACTCAGCTTCTGGAATATGTTTTTGCCATGCCAATTCACCTTCAGATCTCTCTGTCGCATTTTCCATCTCCTGTATGACACTTCCTATGTATTTAATTTTTGTACTTGCTTGATTCTGGTATCCCCCACCTGTATTTGGCATTTTGGGTTGTTCTTTTGGCTGATGACCATGCATTCAGTTTTCTTGAATTTTATTTGTAGTCCTTTTTTGTCACTCTCCACTGCTACCTTCTGTAGGAGGTTTTGTAGTTTCCTTTCCATAACATCTATGTACCAAAGAGGAAAACACATCAGAACAACTGTAGTTTTCTTTCCATATCTGCAGTCAGCACTGTATCATCTGCATACCTTATGTTGTTGAAGTTGTGGCCTCCAATAATATATCCTGGCGTGTCATCTAGGGTACTCAAAATATCCTCACTGTAAAAGTTGAATAGATCCAGTGAAAAGACACATCTTTGTCTGATGCCTTTTTCAATCTTTATAAATCTGCTGAAATCATTACCTGTTCATCTGCAGGCATTTTGCTGCTAGTAGAGATTCTTGATTACTCTAATGTCTTTCTGTTGAGGCTGCTGAGCATCTCCATCAATTCTTTGTGTTGTATTTTGTTGAATGCCTTCAACAGAATTCACAGTTTATAAATGGATTTCAGATTCAATTTTGGTAGTGTGTGCAGACTACATATTCTTTTATTGACTTTTATCTAAAACTCTGAAGATAAAATTCCTTGCTCAAAACTAAAACATCAGGTTCTACGGAATCAGGAGTTTTATTAACTTGACTGTGAATACAAATCATGTAATTGTTTATTTGCATACATTTAAAAATCACAAGAGAAAATTTTCTTGGTTAAAACAGAAATGTCAGATGATAGAGTGAATAGATTACAGATTGAATTCCCAAAATGTAGACAATCAGCCTGACAGCCAATTTGTTCTCTGATCTAGCAGCGCAATGGAGAAAACATGTAGCATACAAAAACTTCAAAACCAATCTATTAATGTCTCATGGAACTGGGACTTATGTGGGGACTAAATTTTACTCCTGATGTCATGTAGGACTCAGTTTATGTGATGTCGCTGAGATTAAAAGTGTCACTGACCAGTATGTTACAATAATTTCTGACGATTTTAAAGTCTTCATGAATTCTAAATTTACAGAAAATGATGGATTAATTGGTATTTTTATAAAGAGATTCAAGCCATTTTTCATTTGGTGTATTTCCCTATTTATTTCTGTTTTTCAACTGAAATATTTTATCCTCATTTATTCATTTAACTTTTTCTGCTGTCTCCATTTCTGCCATTTTAATCTGCAGTGTTTTCATAGGTTTTAACTATATACCTCCATTCATTTTCAATACAAAAGATTTAAATTCAATATTTAAAAATAAAAAAAACCTTTTCTTTTAATTTTAATTTTAAAGATATGCCTCTTTTAATTTTCAAAGCAAAAACAAAAAACAAAAAACAATTGCAGTTTAACATAAAAATATTTAAAAATTATTTTTAAAATCTCAATTCTAAATGATTCATGTTAAACTTTTCAATTTTCTATTACTAAATATAGTTTTTATTTAATAATTTAATGACCGAAGACACTGAGTGATTGGAAGAATTTTTTAAGATGTTTGAATCTTTATAAATCACCATAATTGATACAGAAAAGAATGGAAAACTCTTAAATAAATTCACTATTCATTGAAATATTGTTCTTCAGAAGATTATGTCCTTAATACATATTATTTATATAAATCAATTAAAAGTTTATCTTAATTAAAAATGGTTTAGTTGTAATTAATTTTTTATTTTACTAATCGGAGCAGATTTTGGAAAAGTGGTTATGAAAAACTAAAATATTATATGATTTACATTTTCCTAGAAGTCCTGTATTTAACTAATAAAAACAAAACTGGGATCCATACCGAATTTCTAGAATTTTCATGCAATTATTTGGAGTGGGAGAGTAACAGATTTGAAGAACAATATTTTTACCAAGATTATCTAAAAAATTAATTGCACAAATAAAGTCATTTACTTGTAAATAAGACCTAATTTTTTTATTAAAAACAGAAAATTACTTTTGCAAGAATTTGCAGATTCAAATGTCTTTTAATACCAAAAAGCGACATGCCTAATATAAAGTTTGCCTTAACAGTAAACTCTATGAAAGAGCGGTTGAATTGCTGATGAAGAAAAATTTAACTAAAATCTTGAACATATCAGAAAGAATGAAAATCCTTAAAACAATAAGGACAACAATTTTAATTTTTCTTCTTAATAATAGCATGAATATTTTGATGATAAAAATTTTCTTTGTTAAGTTTGATCTCTTATGACATCATGTTGTGCTGTTTTTGGGGCAAATGAGTGAAAGATTTGTATTTTCTATCCTCTTTATTTTGGAATTGACATTTTTTCTCTAAATTATTATCTATCAATTTATGACTTTCAAATTATTATGTTTTTTAAAATATTCAATTTATCTGCTGTTATTTATTATTTTCATATTTGTGTATTTTCATGTTTTTATGACTATTTTTTCTTTCAGTTTATTTTTATAAATTTTGATTTCAAAATCTGACTGTTTTCAATTCATTTGCTATCAATATTTTTATCTAAACTGCTGTTGATAAATTCTATTATTGTTTTTTGCAATTTTGTTATATTTGTGTTTTTCTCAGTGTTTCTGAATTTTAATTTCTTTTCTGGCTTTATTTAATGTCAATTTTCTAGAACAATTACTCATATTTTTAATTCTTTTATTCTTAGCATATCTTTTTTAAATTTTTATGCTTCAATTTCTTTTCAAATGTCATATATTCTTATATCAATATTTATTCTGGTTTCTTCAACATTTGTAATTTCTAAATTTTCTTGCAGTCTCCGATTCCTTCAATTTTTGCATTATTTATGAATGAGAATTTCCCCATCTTTGCCTTAATTTCTGTAAAATATTTCTTGTCCATATTTTTAAAAATTATTCTTGCCTTTCATTTTTTAAATTTTCACTTTTATTCTTTCTTTTTTTTTTCAAAAATTATAATTTAATATTATTTCTATCTTTTTCAACTTTTTTTTAATTTTTATAATTAGAGTTTTTTTTAAATTTCTTTAATTTCAGGTTTCACTTATTTTATCTATTTAAATTGTTTTATTTAATTATTATTGTTTTAAATTAAATTATTTTTGAATTTTTATACTTTCAGATTTTCCTATTTTCAATTTTGAAATGTTAATTTTCACATTTTAATTTTTGTTGAATTTTTATAATTTCAAATTTCACAAATGCTCTCTCTTTTTCAATGATTTCTTTCTTAACATTATTTTTCACACTTACATATTTTTCATTTTTATCATTTCTGATTTTACTATTTTTCTGTTTTTTTTAATGTTTTCCTTTCTACGAATACCTGTAAAACTTACAATTTATGAATTATTGTAATTGAAAATTTAACCAATTTTTCTCCTTTTGAAATGTTATCTCATCTAAAATTGATTTTTAAACTTCAATTTTTTTAATATTTATAATTGTTGATTTCACTATTTTTCTGTCATTTTCAAATGATTACATTTCAAAAATACATTTTTTAATTTCAGATTTGTGATGATTTGTATTTCAGGTTTCACTACTTTTTTTGTCTTTACAAATATGTTTTTATTATTATTTTTTAATCTTATATATTCATGAACTTTTATAATTTCTGATTACACTATTTTCCTGACTGTTTAAAATGTTTTCTTTTCTAACATTAATTTGGTACTTAATTTTTTCTTAATATTCATAATTTCTGATTTCACAAATTCTCTGTCTTTTTCAAATTTGTTTCTAACATTAATTTTTATTCTTATATTTTTTATGAAATATTTTTTCAAATTTCACTATTTTTCTGTCTTTTTTAATGGTTTATTTTTAAAATTAATTTATATTCATACATTTTTTAAAAATTTATTTTATTTCAGATTTCACTTATTTTTTCTTTATAAAATGTTAAAACGTTAATTTTTAAAATTAAATTATTTCTGAAATTTATATTTTCAGATTTCCTCACTTTTAGTCTTGAAATAATTTCTTTACTCATATTAATTTTTATAGTTATATATTGTGTTTTTTATAATTTCATGTTTCACTATTTTTTTCTTTTTCAATGTTTTCTTCTTTAACTTTAATTTTTATTCATACAATGTTTTTTAATTTTTATGAATTTTTATTTCATTTGTTTTTTCTCTTTTTAAATGTTTTTTCTAACATGGATATTCATACGTATGTTTTTATCAATTTTTATAATTTCTGATTTCAGTAATATTCTAAGATTTTCTATATTTTATTTTCTAACATTAATTTATATTCTTACATATTTTATGAAGTTTTAAAATTTCAAATTTTCCTACTTTTGGCTTTTTTTAAATACTTTATTTTCTTACATCAATATTTAACACTTTTGAGAGGATGTTGTATTTACATTATTAGAATGATATTGATTGTTGTCCTCATCTTTATTGCTACGATTGCAAATTTTTGGTCAATGTTCCCAAAGGACTTCTCTTTGACTACATCATTGGTAAATAAAAAACTTAAACAGTTCAGTTCATGGGAGATAACTAAGACGTCTGGTAGTGGCATGGCATGTGGAATGAAAATGATATACCCTAGGGATCAAAATAAAGTGTTCAGTTCTCAATTCAAAATGTCTGTGCAACAGACAAAATGTCGTAAATGGGACAACAAAGACGCAGAGACTAATCTGAACAATGTAAATAATAAATCTTTTCTTAATGTGATATTCAAATTTTTTTCTGCTTTTTCTCTTACAGTTCTTTTTTTTCTCTATTTATCTTTTCCACATAAATCGTTTTTTACCAGTTTTAAGAATAAAAATGTGGGGACGTTTCAAGATAAAATGAATTTTGAATTTCACATAATATACACTGTTTCATGCTATGCATTCTATACTTTAAAGTGAGGAAGAGAAACAGAAAAAAACTATAAAACACAGACAACTAAAATTTGAAAAACATATTTATTAACATACTACAATATTGACAGACATATTTATTTACATACAAGAAATACAAAAATTCAAAAAAATTTCAAAACTTGAAAACATGTTAATTATATCTGTGAAAAGTGATAAAATTGAAATTCACAGAAGTCGTTTTGAAGTAAAAAATGAATTACAATAAATATTTTTTTAAAAATTGAAAAGAATAAAATGTCAGTACATTATTTTGAAGCTGCTATACTAAAGAAAGAAAAAATATTTTCTTTTAAAACCGAAAAGAATGAATTCATATGCTTCTGAAAAATAAGAATGTAATTAAAAATATCATTTTTAATAAAAAAATATTCACAAAAGTTAGACTACTAATTATAAAATCTGATAAAACGTGAAATTGTCAAATTTATTTGGAAAAATATTTGAAAATATTTGAAAAAATTCCTGAAGCTTTAATATGATTTAACACTGGTGATTCTCAGATATTTTATAATTGTTAATCCGATGCAATGGCAAAATGTTTTTATCTAGTTCGAAGCCTTTATACATTTGATATACTCATTAAAGTCCAGTTATGTCCAAATGAAGTAAAATGTTGCTATTGAAAAGATATTTCAGTACTAAACACTCGATGCTTTTCCTAGTTATCTACATTCGAAACAGGAAGAAAATTTCAGTTTCAGGATCTTGTGTTGAAAACTTGAGTATATAGATATGTATGGGCGTCATTGTTGAAAATTCCATAAAATCGAATTAGATTTTGAAAAGTTATAAATAGCAAACTTAAATGATAAAATAATTATTGTTTCGAATTAAATTGTCGAAACCGTAAAACTGCATTTCCAAATTGCTTTTATTTCTTTCTATCGAACGCAGTACTTAAATATATCTATCTTGTCTGAAGTCTGTGTGCATTTGGTGTTCGTTAAATTTCAATCTTATAGAGACGGAACAGATTGTTGGTGACGTGGAGATATTTCCGTAATGAACTCTCGATGTCGTGAGTGTTTTTCAGTTTGCAAACGGTAAGACGGTGTATTCGTTTGCGTTTGGATTTTTTCTTCTTACGGGGATTTGAAGCGAATAAAACGCGTTTCGCGGGTGTGACATCCAGCGTCAACTGTTCTTCATTTTTTTCATCGGCATTATTTAATTCATTATCGCTGTCAAAAGTATTTTTTGTTGTTGTCGGCCCCATTGTTGTGACGATCATAAAAGACATAAAAGAAATGTGAAGGACTGATTTCTTCTTAGACATATTTTCCATATTTTATAGAGATAGTCTGTTCACGTATTACTTACCCAAGCTCTCTCAGATTATAACCAAAATTCGCCGGTATAATAAATTGTCATAATTACAATTTGAACCTATTTTAATTACTTTCGTTTATTTACCAAATCACAAACAGCGACATCAGATTGCAACCATCAGAAAATAAGCAAAATATATTCGATGTGTCGATAAATATTTTGTTCCATTTAAATTCATTTAATTATCACATGTTTTACGAATTAATAACATATTCAATAGATAGTACCTATATAACGAAATAATATGAATACAAATAAACAAGTTTTGAAACATTTAATTTCTAATTGGACTGCACAAAAGAAATTATTAACATAATATGAAATTGCACAAAATTATGAAAAATATGCTCAGGGATTTGGAAATAAATGCGGTTAATCTAACGAGAATACTTCGGCCCCAAGAAGTTAGACAAATTTTACATGGAGACTTTTCGTTTTATGTGAAAGAAGAGAAAAGAGGTTACTTTTCTATTTTTCCACGTAAAACTGATCAATTGATCATTTTTGTGTAAGAACAAACATTAAACTCGTAAATGCTACAAAAAGATCAATCTTATTTACAGTAAGAAAAAAATTCAGAAATACTTGAAGATAGTAGGGGAAAATCTTGACTTTATGAATTGGTGTCGATATCTTATCATTTTACAGTTGATCTGGCTAGATGTAGCCGCAAATGATATTATATTCGGTTTTTATTCTCTCTTGTTGAACCTCCTTCTAGATCCACGTATTTTAGCCAAGATTAATCTGCAAAAATCTAAATGCAGTTTTAACCTTTAACTTCAATCCAAAACCATTACTCTGTTCTGTTCACGCACATTATGAATGCTTCTGTTTCTAGTTCTTCTACACGCTGTAATTGCTTGTGTCTTAATGGCTATAACGCGTTGTATTTTGTAAAACAAATGAAAAATTACGAAAATTAAAATTTGAGATCTACCCAAACATAAACGAAATGTAAAATAATAATAATGATATTTACCTGGTATATATGAAAATATTGAAATTGGTTCATTTTCGTCCATTGGATATCCAACTGGTAACTTGTAATCCATTTCACGAAAAAATGTAGCTCAAACAGTGAAGCGAAATAATGGAAGGAATATAACGACAGTCGTTCGATCAAGTGAAGTATGAGGATTGAATAGCAACGCTGAAACGTCCCTTCAACGTAACTACTTCTATATGAAAAGAACGTAATAACGTGATCAGCTTCTTGTAAAACTCCTTCCTGATTAACCACAGATTGAAACCAGTCATATTTGACTGACTGAAATCACGAAGCTTGAACAAAATGAGAACAGTAAATATATATTTTTGACCAAAATAAAAACACTGACTTTTTCCAAAATTATTAAAAAATAAAGACGTTCAGCATTTCTACATAAACTAGGTGGATGGTTCTTGATCTTAGCTGGCAAAATTTGACGGCCATTGATCTACGACATGAAGTTCATTTTTCAAAATATCAATGTATTCAGAAATATTCATGCATGAATACAAAGTTCAAGAAAAAAATTTCGTTTTTGCTGAACAAATTCAAAGTAATGTTATGACATCCCGGAATTGTTATTTTATGAATTTATGACTAGAATGTATTTATATTTGTTACGAATATTTACCCAATGCATGGTATAAGAGCGACTCGTATTATAGAGTTTATTAGTGGAGTTGTATATGTCTAAGAAAGTTCAAGGACAGAATATTTTGTGGGCAATATAGGAAAATTAACAGCAGATACGCGACATGAATCTTTAATCAATAAATAAATTTTCACTTGTTCATACGAAGAAGTTAGACGCATAAATTTGAAATAGATTTTAGAAGGAACTGGAAACCAAACAGAAGAAAAATTGTATAAACCACTTTCCTGATCGAAATAATGGTGGATGTGTGGGAACTGGATGATAGGCAAACCTACGCTCTCATTTTGGGGGAGGAAATATAATTAGTGAATGACAATTCAATTAAATTTTTTCATTTCAAATTTCTGGCTTTTTCTTTTTTTTTCAATGTTTTTTGTAACATTAATTTTTATACATATATATTTTTTAATTTTTTAATTTCAGATTTCCCTATTTTCCTCTATTTTTAAATGTTGCCTTTTCTAACTTTTTCTTTCTACGTATGCTTTTTATTTTTATTTTTTTTATTTTACAATTTTTCTGTTTTTTCAAATATTTTCCCCTATAACATTACATTTTAAAATTATTTTTATGATAGGCGATGTTTTTCTGTATGTTTTAATGTTACCTCTTCAATAATTGATATCTATACTTCTGTTTTTTAATTTTTTATAATATCTTTTTTCACTAGTTTTCTGTGTTTTTCTGAAGATTAATCTTTGAAAATTATATTTAAACTTAAAATATTATGATTTTTTAAAATTCCAGTTATCACAATGTTCTATTTTTTTTAAATGATTTTTGTAATATTTTCATGAATTTTAATAAATTCTGAGTTCACTATTTTCATGTATATTAATATTTTCTTGTATAAGATTATTTTTTTAAATAAAATTTATTAATATCTATAATTTCTGATTTCTAATTTTTCTGTGTTTTTCTGTCCTTAACATTAATTTTTAGACACCTATTTTTTTATAATTTCTGATTTCACTGTTTTTCTGGATTTACGAATGTTTTCTATTACAAAATTAAATTTTATATTTATATTTTTAAAAACATTTCATGAATTCAAACTTCACTATTTTTCCTATTTTACAAATATTTCCTTTTCTAAGATTAACATTTATACTTATGTGATTTGTGAATTTTAAAATTTCTAATTACTATATTTTTGGCCTTTTTAAAATATCTTATTTTAATATATTCATTATTAAAAATTTCAGTTGTTATGAATTTACACAATATCTGATTATATTATTTTTCTGTATTTTTCTAGTGTTTTCTTTTCTAACATTAATTTGAAATAAAAATATTTATAAAATTTTTAATTTCTTACACCATTTCTCTGTCTTTTTAAAATGTTACCATTTCGCAAATTAATTTTTAAATTTAAACTTTAGTGAATGTTTATAATTTTAGGTTTCACAACATTTCTGTATTTTTATATGTTCTTTCTTCTAACTTTCAATTATAAACTTCCGTTTTTAGGATTTTTTATAATTTCTGATTTCACTATTTCTCTGCATTTTCAAATTTTCTCTTATCTAATAATATAATATATGATGATAGTTTTTATAATTATTTTTGGGACATTTTTTAATTTTTCACTTTTTATTTTATAAAATGTTTTTTTCAAAGTCTCTCTGAATTTTTATAATTTCAGATCACAGTATTGTCAGTCTTGAAACGTTTTCTTTTATGACATTAAATTTTATACTTACATTCTTTTGATATTTTCATAATTTCTGATATTACAATTTTTCTGATCTGTTCAAATGTTTTCTTTTCTAACATTAAATAATTTTTATACTTACATTTTTTGTGAATTTTCATATTTTCTGATTTCACTATTTCTGTGTCTTTTGTAAAAGTTTTCATCAGGAAAATTAATTTTAAAAGTTAAAATTTTGTGAATTTTTATAATTTTAGATTTCAAAATTTTTCTCTCACTTTTTAAATGATTGTTATCTAACATTGATGTTTAGACATATATTTTTGTTAGATTTATGATTTTCAGATATCATTTATCCTATCATTTTAAAACATTTTATTTTAAACATTAAACAATTAAATTATTTCTGAATTTTTATAATTTCAGACCTTCCTATTTTCATACGATAATTTTTTGATTCTAAAGTTAATTGTTATACTTGTAATTTCATGAAATTTTTATAATTTCTGATTTCATATGTTTCTTTTTTTTCAAATGTTTTCTTATCTAACATTAATTTTAATAATTACATGTTTTGTAAATTTTAATAATTTCTCATTTCAATATTTCTCTGTCTTTTTCAAATGTTACCATTTCACAAATTAATTGTGAAATTATTGTGAATTATTATAAATTTCAAACTTCCAGCATTTCTCTCTTTTCAAATATTGTGTCTTATAACTTTAATTTTTAATCTTCTGTTTTTATGAATTTTCATAATTCCAGATTTCCATATTTTCAGTTTCGAAATTTTTATACTTTCATTTTCATTATATTTATTCCTTTTCAAATTTTTTCTCATGAAACCATAAATATGCTGAACATTTATCATTTCCAATTTCATTTTTTATTGTTTGAATTGTTTTTATTTTAAACATTAATTTTTAAGATTAAATAATTGTTGAAGTTCAATAATTTCAGATTTCCTTTTTGCAGTCTTAATATGATTTCTTTTCTGTTCTTTAAAATTAACACACATTTTTGGCAAACTTTTATAATTTCTGCTTTCCCCATTTCTTTGTAGTTTTCAAATGTGAATTTTTATAATTTTTCATGGTGTAAAATATTTATAGTTGTTACTGATATTCACCCCATAAATAGTATAACAGTCACTCATACTACAGTGGTTACTTCGTAGAGTTGTAAGAAAGTTGAAGAAGGTAAGCTTTATGGC
>JBBBDQ010028930.1:0-30000 GCA_037127315.1 Ascarosepion bandense
AACGGTCGAAACGTCCTGAATATTTGAATATAGGTGAAGACAATAGTCCAAACAATATAAATAATTACAATACCTCAACTCATTAAGTTCTCGTGTCCTAACACATGGCTCAGCGGATTAAAGGGTTCTTAGATCCACTGACTTGACTTAGAGTTGTGAGTTCAGTACTCAGCTACAGCAGTGGTGAACGAATACATAGCCAGTTTGAAATGCTAATCACCTGAAAAAGTTCAGAGCGTACAAAGGCCGAAACGTCCGGAATATGACCATACAGAAGAGCAAAACAGTCCGTGCAATGTAAATAATCAACTTTGATCGTCACAAATTTAAACGCAATTTTATCGTAAACTTCTGCTTGCATAATTCTTGTTCTTATGTCCTCTCTCCATAATATATATATATATTTTTTCATATTTTCCAGCCCTCAGTACCCACCTTGGTTCATAGTGGCTTTATTGCCTTGCTTGGGATGAAATGATTAAAACAAATATCTGATCCTCTAGTGGATGTTTGCAGTTAAAAACAACGTAAGTAGTACTTGTTATTTTAATTGAATATATATATATATATATTGATTGATTGATTGATTGATTGATTGATTGTTGAATTATTTAGTTTTTGGTCATAATAAAATTAGAACAGTGCACATGTGCATTAAAAAGTGTTCAATACAAATTATATTGTAGAACTTTTGAATATTTTTCATTTGTAAACGAGTTATTATGCGACCTAGGTTTCTATCATGAGTGGTGTCTTCAGGCAATTTTCAATATTTTCGGAACTGAAAAACGCCTGAAAACACCTCTCATGGTAGAAATCTAGGTCGCTTAATAACTCGTTTAAAATGGAAAATATGTAGAACGATTAATCTAGCAGCACTGATGGGCTGTTATGCGGCGAAACAGGTTTGTATGTGGATGATTTTTGTCTCGTTATTAACCTAAAGGTAGAGGAAGAAGAGATGGGATTCGTACCTTTCACAAATGTATTCGTGAGACATTTTTCCACCTATGCAGATTTAACCTGTCGCTCAATCTATAAAAGAGGCGACATAGGAGGTCGACTATATTATCGAAGAGGAGACGTTCATTACTAGGCGTTCACAGCGGCATAGTCGTATTTCTAATAGTGGTCGGCCAGTAAAAGACCACTTTCCGTCCGCTTATGTAAATCTTTTCTGACGGCTACAACATTCAGGAATTTAAATTCAATGTCAATTCCCATCTCTTATCCACTTGAATCCAGTCCTTTTTACATCACCCCGTGTATCTTGTTTTTTACCTTTCTCTCTACCCACGGAACTGTCTTCACACTGGTATTCCCATCATTCTCTTATCCTTTCTCCAATACCACCTGTAACTGGTTCGATTTTCTCTTCGCTCTCCTCCTGCTTAGACTTTCACTCTTCTCTTATCTAGCCCTTGTACACCAGTGACGGTTCACCTTACTCGAGGTGAAGCGATTAAAAAAAATCTTCAAAAGTATTTGTCTATACTTCTGAGATTTAATAGTGTTTACATTATTTACTCTATTCGGACTGTTGCCTTCATGTTTATTGTCATGTTTACGAAGTTTCGGTCGTAGTGCGCTCCGGCGTTCTTCAGGTGCTAAAAATTTTTCCCCGAACCCTTTATTTCGATCTCTTTCTCATTCCATGTGTGATATCACCTCGGTTCAAACTTCGTGGCACCTGAAGAAGACCGGAGCGTACAACAGCCGAAACGTAGCAAGCATGGTAATAAAGATGAGGATAATAGTCCGAACAATGTAAATAATGTAACTTCAAAAATCTTGCAAAGAATATTTCTAAGTGTTTGCCTTTATTTTATGTTTTGTTAAGTTTTTAAGAAATTCGATCTGATTTTGAATTTTTATTTTGAGTTTTTATCTTCTTCTGCCATTCTAGGCTGTCAGTCAAATTTTCATTTTTTTTTCTCTTATATAATTGTTAGTTACACCAGACTACCGTTTTTTTGCTTAAACATTTCTTTTTAATTTTATTCAGCTATTTTTTTGTTTATATTTCTTTAAGTTCTTTTATATCTTTTTACGCTAAGGTGAACCCTTTTTCGTAAAGTTCTTTTTATGCCGTTCTATATTATTTTTTGTTCGTTAAATTTTAATTTTGAAATTATTAATATTTTTATTCGCATTATTTAGAAACTTTCTAAGCCGTGTTTTTATTTGCTTAGTGTAACTTATATATATATATATATATATATATATATATATATATATATATAGGTAGCAATCTCTCTTTTATGCAGGTTTCTTTAAAAATGACCGACAAGATGTGATGGTTAAGCTTTTATATAATTTTTCATGTCATCTCCTGATTTCTTTCTTTTGAGCGTTTTCGACTCCACTTTTACCCATTTTCGAGGATGAATGTTATTTTATGTGTGACAGAATTAAAGTAGTGTTATTCATAATGAGGAGTAGTTGTATGTGTTATATACCAAACACGTTGTTAGCCTGTTTGTAGTTTGCAGTTGATATTATTGAGTGCTGGGTTTTTTGTATTTTTTTCGTTTCGTTTTGCCTACTTTATTTTTAGTCCTTTTTTTGCATGTGAATCATTCTATGATATTTGTGTTAATGAGTATATTCTGGATAGGGTTTGGTAGTTATGAACTGGGAATCGAAAATACGCAACTTAAACAAAAAGAAAATCAAAGTAATTACAAATTAATTAATGAAAAATTAAATTAATTATCTATTATACCAAATTTAAAACGGTTAACCTCATCATCAAAAACGAACCAATATTATTTACGAATTCACATGTCCTTTGAAGAAAAGCGTTCTTGATCCTAATTTCTTAAATAATTATATCAGCCATACCATTACAAAACTGACTCGAAGACTGACGCTACATCTCTCTCAACGAAGCTCAATTCGATCTGATTTAAACACACACGGATATTGACTACATCTCGGTCATATCTTTTCGTGACTATTTTCAGAATCTTTTCACCAAGGGGCCTGATCTGATTCTTGCTTAGTTCAACGATTATTTGACCGATTTTTCCTTCCTCGACGTGACTGTAACAGCTGTCTGTGAGGGTCCCGTTACAGAGTCTTAGTTTGGGGAAGCGTTGAAGCTGGTGGGCCGGGACATAACACCAGGTTTAGATGGTCTTTCTTTAAGAGTTGTACCTGAGGTAGTTACCTGTTCTTGTTGCCTTGCTGGAACTGATCTTTAACAACTAGATGAAGAAGAGATCTATATTTCAACGTTTCACCAGAGCTGTGAGAAAGTTGGGAACCAAAACTTCGGGGGGATATTAACACGACGAAGTTGGACGACCGTAAAACAGCTTATTAGCAAGTAGTTTAGTTTTTGAAGTCACTTTGGTTGCGTCAGAGCAGAATCTCGCGGATAGGCTTAAAAAATTGTTTGACATGATGCATTAAAACTAATCGACTGCCGATCACGTGCACACTTTTAACGGACCAATTGGTACTTGAGCAGATCCGTGACTTACACCATTCAAGTTGAAATCCTGGCGTTTGGTGTACAGCCTAATTTGTCACAAGAGTGTGACTACGAAGGCAGTCATCAAATCAGCAATACAAGAAGGCAAGGGGTGTTGGACGGTAGATCTAGCCCTAATCCAGTGGCAAGAAAGAGACTTGAGGTGGATAGCAATTGATGCACATCACACATTCACAGATTGTGGTCTAGCGCGTTTCACCGTTTGGCGTTCTCAAACATGCCAAGATGCATCAATTGTGATACGACAGCTAGAGGCAGTATACTGTTAACATGGTCCACTGGTTGAGATATTGGCGGACAATGCTTTCAGCTTTTGTGGCCGAGACTTTCGGGTCTTTGTAGACGAACTGGAAATGTGGGCAAGGCACCAATGTGCCCAAGTTCCAAAGGGTAAGGGAATAGAAGAGCGGTGTCACCGCAACATTAAAAGAACGCAGCAAGAACACAGTGTTCTATTCAAAAAGTTATGTATTAGTACAACATGCCACCGAAAGATGACTACATACAGTTAACTGCACCAGCCATAGTAATTTATATTTATCAGTACGAACAGTGCTTGAAAGGGATACACATGTCACTACACCTTTCTAACCGTGTAAATACTCAGTATCAAGAGGGTGACAATGTCTGGGTCTAGGTCTCGCACATCCGATATGCCAACAGATTCGGTAAAGGTCAAGTTGATGGGATAGTTAGCCCCCAATCAGTATTGGCTGATGGAAAGCCGCACCAGAAAAGACCTGCGACCGCTGTAAGATTGTTCTGCTTTAGAAGACATTGGAAGTAGTACGTCATCTGAGAGTGACGCAGAGACCCCGTTGTTCTTAAGAATAGGGAGAATCAGCCTGCAGACAGACCCAGAGAATGATGAACATATTGGCAGTGAGGGAGACAGAGAGACCACAGGCGAGGGCGCGACGCTGATTGACCCACCACTTATTTACTAAGAAGTCAGTCAGTCAGTTCAATTAAGTGCCACACGTGAAACACGCTTGGGCGATCATGTCTCGACAGAGACATGACTGACTGGGTAGAAGCTTATCCCGTAGTAGGTTGCCATTGCTTTCTGCGGTAGACTGGTAGATAGCGAAGGCTATAGAACCCAATATGTTCTTTTATTTAATCCATAACTGGAAGGAAGAAACGGATTAATACCTTTCCCAAGGGTATTTTCACGTAAGTGAATGCAATGAATTCAACTGAAATTCGAACTCGGCTGCCACTTATCTGAACAGGAGATTTGCGGGGAGTGTAACACAAAAGAAAATGACTTACGTCCTGTTCATAAACGGATTCGGACGTATCTCGCGTTTATAGTATCCCCACCAAAAAATGGCGTTTTTACAAGTCATATATTGAATAAAGACAAAAGGAAATCTTATCTTAAGTTTTTTTCACCTGTGCAAGTTAAAACTGTTGCTCAATTTATAAAAAGTGCCTAACGCGGCAACATACAACGAAAATACAGCGGCAGTGAACAGGAGACCCGTGGTGTTTTACTTACGCTACGCCGTTTGGTGAAAGAAACGAATTGGAGAATTTTATTACCGGCAAGAAAAAAACTGACTGCACGTTGTTTTTATCAGTTTGGGTTATTTTTTCTTCATAGCATACTCTGTTTTCAGCGAATTAATAAAGGTGCCTAGATTTTTTCGGATTTCTTTTATGGTTACTACCTGGTAAAAAAATCAATTTAAAAAGGTGCTCGCGTAATATTCCTTAAATCATTTTTACAGATATATCCAACGCAATAAAACATAAAAATAAACACCCAACGCCGTAATAAAAACATACTACGGAGATATTTTAAATTTGAAGAAAATAATATTTGTTTCAAGTCAGATTAATTAAACTTTAAATCAGATAATATTCTTCAAATAAATTTATTCTATTATTCTATTAAAGGTAAAAATAAAAGCTTCTATAAAAATACATATCTGCATACATTAATGATCACGAAGGTATAATAATATTTAAATTTAAACAAAATATTTTAATACTCATTTTGGTACTTCCAAGGTATAAAATTTATTTTTTAAAATGTAAAATCTTTCTTGAAGCTTTCTTAAGATTCCTTGAGTGCATTGGTCAAAAAACTTAATACACACAGTTTAAAAGATAAAAATGGGACGTCTATTTTAAATAAGAAACATCCACTATAACATAACGTTTGATCAGATAAAAATGTGGGATAGAAATAAATCCGTTAAATATATATAACAACATTTTTACGTTTGTTTATAAATACTTGTTACAAAATAAAGTCCTTAATAACGTGCATCAGAGGACGAAACGTGCCGGTTAAGATAAGATTTCCTTTTGTCTTTATTCAATATATATTAGCATTAGTCTAACAGATATTTACTTGCGAGCGTGTACGTACATGACAATGTATGTGAGTGTGTTTATGTGTGTGTGGTGTATGTGCATGTGCGTGTGTGTGTGTGGTGTGCATTAATATATTTCCCCGGGGAAATTTCATCTCTTGATGTAGAAGAGTTGTCTCCCTTTTGGAGAGAAAAGTCACACAAATCAACTTAGACAGAAATTGGTTATTTAATGATTAATCATAGGAGCTTGGTATATCATGTCAGATATAGATTGGAATAGGCAGGTTTGGAGGGACAGGACATAATTATATGTATATATGTACATATGCATACATGTACGCATAACAGTAGAAAGAGAGAGTTAGATCGAAAGAAGGCGGTTGGCAGATAAATATTAACGAAAATAGATATATAGATCTGAACAGATCTATATATCTATAGATTCTTATAGATCTGAATAGACGTGGACTGCGTTTAAGAACATAGTGAAACTAGCGCATGTTTTGTTCGTGTATTACTTGTATTCGAACGTTGTTTTTCTTCTTGTATTTTATAGCAAAGCACAACTATCTCAGCCACCAAGCTTAATAGCTACAGAAAGAACATAGTATCTATTCACATATATCGGTTTACCTATCTGATGTCTTTCTTCAGATTTATATTTATATCTGTTACATTTGTTTATTTTTTATTTGTTTATATTTTTTATTTGTTCATATTTTTTATTTGTTTATATTTTTTATTTGTTCATATTTTTTATTTGTTTATATTTTTTATTTGTTTATATTTTTTATTTGTTCATATTTTTTATTTGTTCATATTTTTTATTTGTTTATATTTTTTATTTGTTTATATTTTTTATTTGTTTATATTTTTTATTTGTTCATATTTTTTATTTGTTTATATTCTTTATTTGTTTATATTTTTTATTTGTTCATATTTTTTATTTGTTTATATTTTTTATTTGTTTATATTTTTTATTTGTTCATATTTTTTATTTGTTTATATTTTTTATTTGTTTATATTTTTTATTTGTTTATATTTTTTATTTGTTCATATTTTTTATTTGTTTATATTTTTTATTTGTTTATATTTTTTATTTGTTCATATTTTTTATTTGTTTATATTTTTTATTTGTTTATATTTTTTATTTGTTTATATTTTTTATTTGTTCATATTTTTTATTTGTTTATATTTTTTATTTGTTTATATTTTTTATTTGTTTATATTTTTTATTTGTTCATATTTTTTATTTGTTCATATTTTTTATTTGTTTATATTTTTTATTTGTTTATATTTTTTTAATCATTTCACCCCAAGTAAAGCGACAATATCACTAAAACGCAAGGTGGGTCTCTTTAAGTGAAATAGAATAAGAGGACAGTATTTATATTATTCGGACTATTGTCTTCATCTTTATTTGTACGGTCTTAAGGACACGTGGCCCAGTGGGTATAGACGTTGGTTGGTTCCTGTGACTTGACCCGAAGAGTTGTGAGTTCAACACTAGGCTACAGCAGTGGTGAACAAGTAACTTGCGGAGTTAGAAGCTGATAACTTATGACTTCCAACAGAGGCATTACTATGTAAGTGATGAGAATGATATATCCCAGTGATTGTTAAAAAAGGGTTCGGTTTGAAATCCCTAGCACCTGCAGAAGGCCGGAGCGTAAAAACGACCGAAACGTTGTATAAATGGCAACAAAAGATAAGGACAATAGTCCGAATAATGCAAATATTGTAAATACTACCTCATCTCAGAAATATTGACAAATACTATATAGGGACACATTAAGAAGAATTTCAAAGAAAGAATCAAAAACCCAATCTTAAACAGGAAACAAGGGATAAATCTGTACTTCTGTTCAAAAGATGAGAGAGGAGTTTAAACCGAGAAATAGGGTAACCTATTTGATCCTATTAAAAAAAAAAAAATCAAAAACAGATTGCAGTTAGACATCTCAATGGGTATCCAGAGTGTTGTTTACTGATGGGTGCCGGAATCATTTTATGCCAAAATGATGGGCGTCAAATGTGTAGAGTTAAGCGTTATTTTGCAATAAGCATGATCTCAAACTATTAAGATGCCCGTAACAGTAAAACATTCTGCGGGGTTGGAAATAAAGAATAGCAAGACACAATCTCGCGTTACTGCTTTCTGGGGAGGTCTGTCTTCTCATGGCATCTGCTCTCAGTCAGTCAGTTAAATTCCATATGTAATACACACTTGTAGGCGATCATGTCTCAAAAGAGACTGACTGAGCAGAAGATTTTCCCGTAGTGGGTTGCCATTACTTTTTGTGGAAGACTGGTTGTCAAACAATGCTATAGAAAATTTGTCTTGTTATTTATCACCTAGCTACAGGGAGAAGAGACTGATTAATAACTTTCCCAAGGGTATTTGCGCGTAAGTGAATGCAACAAATTCAACTGCAATTCGAACTCGGCACTCCGATTTCTCGTTCTGATTTCACTGCACCACAACGCATATCTGCTCAGTCAGTCAGTTAAGTGCCATACGCGATACACGAAAGAAAGAAAGAGACATGACTGACTGGGCAGAAGATTATCCCGCAGTAGGTTGCCATTGCTTTCTGCGGTAGACTGTCCTGCTATTTAACCCATAACTGGAAGGAAGAGACGGATTAATACCTTTCCCAAGGGTATTTGCGCGTAAGTGAATACAATGGATTCAACTGGAATTCGAACTCGGCTCCCCAGCTTCTCGTTCTGAGCCAATATCCACTGGACCACAACGCACATCCATATCTGCTCAACAGAAGCCAAAAATACACAACCATATAGACTTATTCTCCATTTTCATCAAAACAATTAACACTGCATATATATATTGTGTTTACAAACACGCCTAATATTCATAGTACATTTTAGGTGAAAAATTATTTATTATTAGACAAACCGTTGTCAATAATATAAATTTTTATCTGGTATTTCTTTTTGCCTAATTTCTGTTTTATCAAAGTTACACGCTACTCTAAGGTGTTTATTAACAGATTTATGATCTGATTATTTTTTCATTTCACACCAAGAAAGGTGATGATGACACTAAGGCGCAATATTTTACTGGAAATGAAAGAAAATGAGAAGATTTTAGATAGAGCCGGAAAAAAACAATCCTGAACAGGAAATCTAAATTTATTTATAAATGGAACGTTGTCTGTATGTGTGTGTATGTGTGTGTGTGTGTGTGTGTGTGTGTGTCCGTTACCTATAAACTCCGAAACGGCTGAACCAATTTTCTTGAAAATTTACACAGTTGTACTATAAGCGCATGCGAGTGTTCTTAGCTAGGTTTTGTGTCGAGGTACCCCCGATAAATATCGATAATCGATAATCGAAACAATCGGATTATTGAAAAAGTGGTCCGATTTTAATCAAATTTCATACACTCATAGACAAAGACATAAGAAACGATATTCAGAAGTTTCAAGGTTGCAGTTCGTACAATAATGCTGAAAATCGATAATATATATATATATATATATATATATATATATATATATATATATATATAAAAGGCAAGATGTTTGTGTGTGTGTCTATTTATCTGCCTGTATGTCTGTATTTTTTCAGCCCTTTTATTTTAGTTTTGGCTTTGGGTTTGGCTCTAAGTAGGTGTAATTGTAGTTCTTAGTCTCAGCCATGATACCATTTACTCAGAGGACTTATTTAGCCTTCAAAATTCAGTTTACGACGAAAAAACTTATTTGATATCGATATCAGGAAATCAAAATTTGACTTACATCCATTCATTTTTCTTTCAGTCTACGGTTTCGCTTTAACTGGAAACAACTATTGCATTTTAGTCTTTGGTGCCAACATCCAATGAGTCTGAGCTCCAGGACCATGGATTAGTTTTAAAGCTTTCAGTACACCCGAGTAACGCCGGGCTATACTGCTAGTAAAAGAGAAACCGATACACTTGTTCAACAGATGAACAAAGAGCGTGAACCAAACGATAGGCGAATACATCTACTCTCGATAAAAAAAAAGAACAAAAATAATTAAGGGATTAAATTAAAATAATTAGTAAATAAAATTTCAGAGTTTAGGTGGAGATGTTAGAAGTGTATAGTTAAAACAAGATTCAAGTGCATGTATCCAAATAGGAACAGTTAACTATGTCACTGCCGGTGCTTAATGAATTGTAACAACTTATTTAAATTTTCAGTTCCATTTGCCTTGTCTTTAAAAAATGAAAAACAGAAATTCTAAAGATAGCTAAACTATAATTCAGGCAATTTATTTTATTTTTAAACATTTATTAATTGACTGATTGATTCGATTTCTACTGCTTATCAACTATTTGCTTGTTATTTAAAGCCAGAAATATTTTTAGCTCCCAAGAACTTTTTTAGCTTTAGATAAAGATTTATTGACACAAGTCTTACTAATTTACCATATGTGGAGAGAATGAGAAGCATTCAGAAGCAAGGATAATTCTCTAGAGATATTCCGAAAAGTGGCAAAGAGTGTGAACCGGGCGATAGGCGAATATATCTACTCTTGCTAAAAGAAAGAATAAAAATAATTAAGAAATAAAATTTGAAAAATAAGTAGTAAATAAAGTTCTGGATTTTAGGTGAAGACGTTAGAAGTGTAAAGTTAAACCAAGAGCCCGTGTGATTCAAGTGCTTGTTCTCAGGTGGGGAGAGTTAACTATATCACTGCAGCTACTTAATGAATTTTAACTACTTATTTAGATTCTAAGATATTTTAATTGTATTGTTTCCTAAAAATAAAAAAAGAGTAACTCAACTAAAATTCATGCAGTTTATTTTATTTTTAAACATTTATTAATTGATTGATTCGACCTCTACTGTTTATCAAATCTTTGCAGGTTTTTTAAAGCCAGAAAATATGTTTAAATTCTAAGATATTTTTTCATGTTTCGATAGCAGTGACACGCTTTACTACTTAACTCATATCTGGTGTGAAAAAGATGCTAATTCTTATATTTTACAAGGGTCTTTGCGTGTACGTGAATATAATTAACCATTTCAAGTGTTACTGGGACAGAATATAAACCTGCAAAGTATGATTTTGAAAAGTAATTCAAGTGTAAGAACCAGTTTTAAAAAAATGCATAAAGGCATCGAATACTATTTACATTATGTCCTCATCTTCGTTGCCATTTTACAACGTTTCGGCCATTGTATGCTCCGGTCTTCTTCAGGTGTTAGGAATTTCGAACCGAACGCTTTATTACGATCACTGGGGTATATCGTTCTCATTCCTTGTGCGAAGCTGCTTCTGGTAGTCGTAATAAAGGGTACGGTTCAAATTTCCTAGCACCTGAAGAATGTCGGAGCGTGCAACGGCCAAAATGTTGTAATAATGACAACGAAGATAAGGACAATAGTGCGAATAATGTAAATAGTGTAAATAATATCTCGTCTCAGAAATATAGAGAAATATTGAAAGGCATCGATTGTTTTTATAAAATAGCGTTGTGAACAGAGAGAAAAAAATTACACTGTTTTGATGAAAATTAAATTGTAAGAATCAAAAATAGAGAATCTAGTTTAGTATAAAATGGAACAAAGAAGGAAAATGAAAGAATCGAATTGTTAACTTATCGGAAAGGCAAAAACGCAATTATGGATATATACAGGCAAAACCGAAAAGGCGGTAAATCAACTTGGAAAACCCAAATTGAGAAATAAAAAATGAAATTGACTTCATAAATTCTGACAGCCTTGTTAATGATATAAACCTAATAAATAAAGTTAATACAACAAGTGAACATAGGATGGAGGTTGGCAGAACCAAATCTGCCCGGAAAAATTGCAAAAAAAAAAACAAAAACAAAATGACTCTAAGAATGAAAATATATTCTTCTAAGAGACCATCTCCAAATTTCAGATAGGAATCAAAAACAGATAGAACCTAGACTATGAGAAATAAAGAAAATATTATAGAAAACAATAAATATCAAATTGGCAATTATATTTAGGAAGATATAATACGGTAAACAAATTAAAATAGAAGTAACAAAGGGACATAACTACGTCAATAATAAATTTAATGAAAAAAAGTAGAAATATGGCGATTTGTAAGTGCAGCTTAGATGTGGTCATAAAACCAAATGTATAGGCCACCCAGGGAGGATTAAAATCATCTACTCAATCGTAATGATTCAAGTGAGAAAAGCTTGTTAATCATTACACAACGTCAGAAATATGGTGGTAAACACTAGGAGATATAAGTGAAAAAACTGAATTTAACAAGATAATGAAAGAAAAAAACAATAAACTTGGAAAGAGCTATCATACAAGAGAAGAGCTTGAAACATACTCGACCGGCAATCTACACACAAAGACATTAATTGCTTGCTTTGAAACTGTCGTGAGGCGTTACCCACTTAACTATGGACTCTTTCTACCAGTATATTAACTGAGAGTTAATCACTCTCGTGGCTTCACTTCAGCTCAGCACAGTCTGTCTGTCAGTCACTAGTAAGTCAAGTTTATGTTTACTTTGTTCTATTGTATCCATTTTTGACTTAATATATGTGTGAACCATACCACCGTGTTTCGAGTTATCATTTCGTGGTCCCATTACTGGGCCACATCAACTGGCGACAAGGATTTTTTTTTTTTTAATCATATCACCCCAAGCAAGGCGGTAACGCCACTGATGCGCAGGGGGCTACGTAAGGGTAAAAAGAATGGAAAAGAGAAAGCCGGAAACCACATCCTAAACAGGAAACAAGGGATGAGCCTCTTCACCTGTTCAATAGATGTGGGTGGAGTGTGAACCGGGCGATAGTTTAGTCTATCTACTCCAATTGAAAAAAATAAAAAATAAAAAAGGAAAAGAGTGAAAAGATTGGAAAAGAGAAAACCGGAAACCGCATCCTAAACAGGAAACAAGGGATGAGCCTCTTCACCTGTTCAATAGATGTGGGTGGAGTGTGAACCGGAGCGATAGTTTAGTCTATCTACTCCAATTGAAAAAAAAAATAATAATAATAATAAGGAAAAGAGTGAAAAGATTGGAAAAGAGAAAACTGGAAACCGCATCCTAAACAGGAAACAAGGGATGAGCCTCTTCACCTGTTCAACAGATGTGGGTGGAGTGTGAACCGGGCGATAGTTTAGTCTATCTACTCCAATTGAAAAAAAAAATAATAATAATAATAAAAAAGGAAAAAGAGTGAAAAGATTGGAAAAGAAAAACTGGAAACCGCATCCTAAACGGGGAAACAAGGGATGAGCCTCTTCACCTGTTCAACAGATGTGGGTGGAGTGTGAACCGGGCGATAGTTTAGTCTATCTACTCCAATTGAAAAAAAAAATAATAATAATAATAAAAAAGGAAAAGAGTGAAAAAAGATTGGAAAAGAAAACTGAAACCGCATCCTAAACAGGAAACAAGGGATGAGCCTCTTCACCTGTTCAACAGATGTGGGTGGAGTGTGAACCGGGCGATAGTTTAGTCTATCTACTCCAATTGAAAAAAATAATAATAATAATAATAAAAAAAGGAAAAGAGTGAAAAGATTGGAAAAGAGAAAACTGGAAACCGCATCCTAAACGGGAAACAAGGGATGAGCCTCTTCACCTGTTCAACAGATGTGGGTGGAGTGTGGACCGGGCGATAGTTTATTCTATCTACTCCAATTGAAAAAAAAAAATAATAATAATAATAAAAAAGGAAAAAGTGAAAAGATTGGAAAAGAGAAAACTGGAAACCGCATCCTAAACAGGAAACAAGGGATGAGCCTCTTCACCTGTTCAACAGATGTGGGTGGAGTGTGAACCGGGCGATAGTTTAGTCTGTCTACTCCAATTGAAAAAAAATAATAATAATAAAAAAGGAAAAGAGTGAAAAAGATTGGAAAAGGAAAACTGGAAACCGCATCTAAACAGGAAACAAGGGATGAGCCTCTTCACCTGTTCAACAGATGTGGGTGGAGTGTGAACCGGGCGATAGTTTAGTCTATCTACTCCAATTGAAAAAAAAAAAAATAATAATAATAAAAAAGGAAAAGGTAAAAAGATTGGAAAAGAAAACTGGAAACCGCATCCTAAACAGGAAACAAGGGATGAGCCTCTTCACCTGTTCAACAGATGTGGGTGGAGTGTGAACCGGGCGATAGTTTAGTCTATCTACTCAATTGAAAAAAAAAATAATAATAATAATAAAAAAGGAGAAGAGTGAAAAGATTGGAAAAAGAGAAAACTGAAACCGCATCCTAAACAGGAAACAAGGGATGAGCCTCTTCACCTGTTCAACAGATGTGGGTGGAGTGTGAACCGGGCGATAGTTTAGTCTATCTACTCCAATTGAAAAAAAAATAATAATAATAATAAAAAAGGAAAAGAGTGAAAAGATTGGAAAAGGAAAAACGACCGCATCCTAAACAGGAAACAAGGGATGAGCCTCTTCACCTGTTCAACAGATGTGGGTGGAGTGTGAACCGGGCGATAGTTTAGTCTATCTACTCCAATTGAAAAAAAAATAATAATAATAATAAAAAGGAAAAGAGTGAAAAAGATTGGAAAGAAAACTGGAAACCGCATCTAAACGGGAAACAAGGGATGAGCCTCTTCACCTGTTCAACAGATGTGGGTGGTGTGTGAACCGGGCGATAGTTTAGTCTATCTACTCCAATTGAAAAAAAAAAAAATAATAATAATAAAAAGGAAAAAGAGTGAAAAGATTGGAAAAGAGAAAACTGGAAACCGCATCTTAAACAGGAAACAAGGGATGAGCCTCTTCACCTGTTCAACAGATGTGGGTGGAGTGTGAACCGGGCGATAGTTTAGTCTATCTACTCCAATTGAAAAAAAAATAATAATAATAATAAAAGGAAAAGAGTGAAAAGATTGGAAAAGAGAAAACTGGAAACCGCATCTTAAACAGGAAACAAGGGATGAGCCTCTTCACCTGTTCAACAGATGTGGGGTGGAGTGTGAACCGGGCGATAGTTTAGTCTATCTACTCAATTGAAAAAAAAAAAAAAATAATAATAAAAAAGGAAAAGAGTGAAAAGATTGGAAAAGAGAAAACTGGAAACCGCATCCTAAACAGAAACAAAGGATGAGCCTCTTCACTGACAATGAACATCAAAGAATACACTACACAATAAACCCAGTTAACTCCACCAAGAAATACGAGTTCATAAAAACTTCCTCATCAACTGGCGAACGGGAACTTCGAAAAACTAAAAACCAGTGCCAGATCCACAGCAACGAACAAAGTTTCGAGCTACTGACCAAGTGATAACCTCGCCTCACATTAAATCTGTCGACAAACTTCGAAGTATCAAAAATATTCCGTTTAAACTAACCTGCAACAGTTTATAAAAAGAGAAAAAAAAAACTTTGAAGGAATTCAAGTCAAAACCCCACATCAGGAAATAATCTACAATCCCTTCTAAAATTTTGGCGACGTAAAAATAAGTGTCGGGTATTTCAATAATTAAGTGTCGCATGAAAAATCTTCTACAAGCTCAGAACAACGGTATAACAGAAAAAAATCTGTAAGTAGATTTTTTGTGGCCTCTCTTCTTTTGCGTACATCTTACAAAAAACTGTAACTACAGCTAGTTTTTTTTCTTCACTGTTTTTTTCACGTAAAAATTGGTTGTTTTAGTCTTAAATAAGAAATAGAAGATTTTCAGAAAGTAATAATCCAATTGATGAAAGCTAATTTAGATTATCAGCAAAAAAGTGACGAACGACAGCAGAAAACCGAAGAGCGGTTACTTCTACAACAACAACAACCACAACAACAACAACAACAACCACAACAACAACAACAACAACAACAATAGCAACAACTGTTTATGGAACTTCATAAACAGAAGAAAAATTTCCAGGAGCAAGCTCTTAAAAAAAGAGGAACGTCAAATCAAATGGAAGAGTTACTATACAAATCATTAAATGGCAAACAAACATCTGAGAAGGATACTGCATTTTCCCAGGGCACTATCTGGAGTAACATGGAGACTTTCGAATATGTACTCGAAGATGAAAAAACCTTCGATGCTTTCTACAGGCGACACGAAGATTTGTTCAACGTTGATTGCAAAGAATGGTCAAACTCAAAAAAACTTCGGCTATTACTAATAAAATTGGGTACCGCAGAACACAGTAAGTTCGCTGACTGTATCCTCCCCAAAAGAACAGCGGACTTGGATTTCTCAGAAACAGTTAAGTTACTCCCGGAACTATTTGGGCCTAACACGTCACTCTTCCATAAGAGATGGAAGTGCCTAAATCTATTCAAGGAGGATCAGCAGGACTATCTGACATTTACGGCTACAGCAAATAAACACTGTCATGACTTTAAATTAGCAGATTTATCTGCTGACGACTTCAAATGTCTGATTTTTGCCCAGAGTTTAGTCTCAGCTGGAGACGCTGAAATTAGATGCCGAGTACAGACAAAATTAGAGAATGAGCCGGGTCTAACCCTCCAAAGATTGGCAGAGGACTGCCAGAGGGTCGTATCCGTAAAATGTGAATCTAGAAATATTGAGGAGTCGGGAGTCGCAATAATGAAAAAAAAAATTAAGAGCAGACCAAAACACTACTACCCGGAAAAAGAGAAAAGTAAATCTATGCGACCAAAATATCCTGACAAGCCTACTACGAATAGACAAGAAAATTCACCATCAGGTCCGTGTTATATCTGCGGAAACCTACACTGGATGAGGTCTTTCCGTCCAAAAAGAAAAAAAGAACTGTCAAAATTGTGGTAAAGCTGGCCATTTAACATTATGTTAAAAATTTAGAAGACCAAAAAATAAAATTAGGCAGACCCATTCAAGCGATAAAGAAGATGGAAATTTGCGTAAATACGTAATTGTGAAAATACATAACGAAACGATAAAATTCCAGCTTGTCTCAGGATCCGACTTTAAGATTATTATTTTGCATATTTGGAGGCGACTGAAAAAGCCAACTTTATTAAGAACAAAGAAAACAGCACGTTCTGTAACAGGCGACAAAATTAATATTTTAGGTGATGTATTTTTCGCTGTAACATTAAATGGAATAACAAAAAAATTAAAAGCTTATGTTATGAAAAATTCAGAAAACTTATTTAGAACAGATTGGAATGACAAGTTCAATCTGTGGGACTGTCCAATAAGTATGTTTTGTCGTAAAATAGAAAGTACAACCTCTAACATCGAGGAATTGAAACAGGAACGCAAGCAAAAATTCCCTGATGTGTTTTCAGGCGGTTTAGGAAAATGTACTAAGATAAAAGGACAATTCCAGTTAAAAGATAACGCTCAGCCCGTGTTTAAAAAGAAAAGGAACTTTTCGTGTGCGGCGATGAGCCAAATCAATGAAGAGTTAGACAGATTCAAAAATGCAGGTATCCTGTCTAAAATAGATTTCAGTGAATGGGCTGCATCAACAGTACACGTAAAGAAAAAAACAAGCCAAATAAGAGTATGCGCTAATTTCTCAACGGGATTAAACGTCGCACTAAAAGACCACTACTATCCTCTCCCTAGCCTCGAAGAGATATTTAATAAATTAAACGGTGGCAAAATTTTTTCTAAAATTGACTTATCGGATGCATATTTACAAATCCAGCTTGAGGAGAACTGTTCCAAACGTCTTTGTATAAATACACGTAGAGGTTTGTATAAATTAATAGACTGGCTTTTGGAGTCAAGGTCACGCCTGCTATCTTTCAGCAGGTTATGGATACCTATCTTGATGATATTCTAATTAATAGTAAAACGGTGAAAGACCATCTGGAGCACGTAATAAGTGTATTTGAAAAAATTCAAGAATACATCTTCAAAGTCAAGGAGGCTAAATGTGATTTTTTTACGCAAATAAAATATTTAGGGCATATCATTAACAAAGACGGTCGACGGGCTACGGCGATCAAGGACATGCCGGCCCCGGATAACGTGCAAGCACTACAAAGTTTTCTAGGCTTAGTAAATTTTTACCAGGTGTTCATTAAAAACATGCACAACTTGCGATCTCCCTTAAACGAACTAGTAAAGAAAGACAAAACCTGGGAATGGACACCGGAATGCCAATCTGCATTCGAAATAAATAAAGAACACACTTCAGACCTTTCTCTCACTCACTATGACCCAAAGTTGGACATCATAGTCGCAAGCGATGCCAGCTCTTATGGCATCGGCGCTTGCATTTTACACAAACTTCTGGATGGAACGAGGAAACCCATCGCGCATGCGTCTCAAACTTTGCTGCCTGCGGAAAACCAATATTCGCAGATCGAAAAGGAGGCGTTAAGCATAATCATTGCCGTTACCAAGTTTCACAGATATCTACACGGCAGATATTTTACGTTACAGACTGTCCACAAACCGCTGCTGACTATATACGGATCTAAGAAGGGACTACCGGTGTACACCGCGAACAGACTTATACGGTGGGGTACAATTCTGCTGAACTATAATTTTAAGATTGAGTACCTGTCCTCCAAGAAGATCTCTGACGGTTTGTCTAGACTCGTTCCAAAAAACAAAGAAATATTCGAACTCTCAATAATAGCGACCTTAAGAACGAACTGCGAGATAAAGAACATGATTGCGAACACCATGAGAGAGCTTCCAGTAACACTATCAGACATCAAAAGATAGGCTCTAAAAGATGAGTTTATCCATACTAACATGAACAAAATTTACAATAAAGACTCGAGTGTGCCTGAGGTGTTTCTCCTATGTGACGATGTATTGTTGTATAATAAAAGAGTGGTGATACCAAATGTTGCAAAAGAAAATCCTGCTAGACTTTCATATGGGACATCCCGGGAAAAAAAAACGTACAAATATCTCATGCGTTGTTACGTCTACTGGCCAAACATGGACAGAGATATAGCTGACTTGGTTGAGTCATGCAAAAGGTGCGCGTTCGCAGCTAAAGCTCTACCAGCTATGTGCAAACCGTGGCCGAAGAGTGACCAGCCGTGGCAGAGGATTCACACCGATTTTGCGGGTCCACTGGAAGACCTTTACTACCTCATAGTCGTCGACAGTCACACTAAATGGCCGGAAGTTCTTAGATGCAGAAGACCCACCATGGGGTGCACGATAGCTTTCCTTCATATAACTGTTCGCGCGTTTTGGCGAAGTGGATTGCGAGGTGACGGACAATGGAACGCAGTTCACGTCTGGTGAATTTAAAGAGTTCTCTGAAATGTTCCAGGTGAAACACATTACGACCCCGCCATATCACCCTAGGTCCAACGGACAGGAGGAGCGATTCGTGGACACTTTAAAACGAGCACTTAAAAAAGCGCAGGGCACACCGACTGATAAAGCGCTGCAACAGTTTCTGCAGGTGTATAGAATTACACCGAACCCCAATACGCCAACGGGACATTCACCTGCAGAAACGATGTTCGCAAGAAGGATAATATTAGTATTTGATAAGCTCATTCCAAAGCAGGCAAAATTTTAAAAAAAGAGTTACCCTCCCCAGAAAACGTTACTCCTGCGGTGAGAAAGTATTGTTCAAAGTCTATAAGAACAACAATATAATTTAAGGCCCCAAGAATACACACAAGCGCCATCAGAACCAATTGAGAAAATGTCGGGCAACCGACATTAATGAATCACCACCGACCAATGAAGAGCCGATAGACACTATCTTTGAGAGTCCTGATCTAGAGGCACCCCAAGCTTTACCCGAAATAAAGCGATCTGGAAGAAAAAGAAAATTTGCGGATCCTTTGATCGCCGATCAAAAACGGAAGAAATATTAAACAGCTTTTTGACGAAAAGCTCTTGGAAGTGGGGATGTTGTTGGGCGTTACCCATTTAACTATGGACTCTTTCTACCAGTATATTAACTGAGAGTTAATCACTCTCGTGGCTTCAGTTCAGATCAGCATAGTCTGTCTGTCTGTCAGTTCCTAGTAAGCCAAGCTTATGTCTACTCTGTTCTCTTGTATCCATTTTTGACTTAATATATGTAATAACCTTACCACTGTGTTTTGAGTTACCATTTCGTGTTCCCATCACCGGTCCACATCAGAAAGGGAAAAATTGTTAAATGTATAAAGAAGTAAAAAAAACCCGTAGAATACTATGCAGATATGTATGTTTGGGAAATAAATTTACACTTCGCCAGATATTAGAGATGTTAGTGAGGTGAAAACAAATGAAATAGGAATTTTGATTAATTGTATGTAAGGGTCGGAAGTTTCTGGAGAAGATGGCATAGTAACAGATCTTTTAAAATATAACGCAAAAGGATTCTACATGTGATGAGCCTTACAATTTACATAGCGTGTACAAAAACAGACTATTCAGGGCGACTAACGTTTGAATAAAAAAGAAAATATTTTAGAAGCATTGATCTGACTAGAAAAAGAAACAGTTGTATGCATGAAATAGAAAAATGATTATAATTTTACAGCCATAAAATAATTCTTGAACATAAATAAAGGCATTTACTTTTTTTAATACTACATATCCATTTTATAAAAATCCGTGTAGTGATGTTCAAATTTTGGTTATGTAATTAAATACAGAGAAATTGCTTAATTATTATTTGGAATTCTATCACTATTATATAATGTCAATGTACTAAGAAACGACATTAAAACATTATTAATCTTGTTTATTAATAGAATTGACTTAATATTTTTATAATTATATATCTACTCATATATCATAAAACAGATTCATAATCTGAATTCTGGAGATATGAATTATGAAATGCTTAAGTTTAATAGCCAGTTACCACGTATGCAGGGGTGGGTAATATTTGATCAACGACCCGAGCGTACGCGCTCGACTTCCCCACATTAAAAATCGACTTTGTATTACAACTCGCTCCAGTGGGGTAGCAGGTAAATACAATACTAAACGTAAGTGAATCTTAGAGGCAGAGCAAGTAATCTGTCCAGCGAACCTCTATAAATGGATAGCAGATATGGACTGGGAGGGATTATAAGAGAATTACAGGGACTAGAAAGCTGTGGAAGCCATGACCACCACGTCCTGAAGGTACACAGCACATAAAAGACACATAACCCCCGTGGGCTGAACAGGGACAAAAAAGATGGTAAAAATTGAAAATTACTTAGAGTAACAAAAGAAATGAAATCGTGGGGATCCAATATTGCTCACGTCCTGAATAGACTTAATACATATAACAGAAAATTATGAATATATCAGTCAGTTAAGTGCCATACGTGACACCCGCTTGGGCGATCATGTCTCGAAAGAGACATGGCTGATTTTTATTTCTGTGGTAGACTAGTTCGCAGTAAAGTCTATAAAATCCTATCTGTCCTACTATTTAACCCATAGACGGAGGGAGATGTGACGGATTAATACCTTTCCCAAGGGCGTAAGTGAAAGAAAGGACAACGCAGATTGTCCATACAGAATATTATTATACCTGTTTGTTGCGTAAAAGTAGAAATATTTATATCAATACCTTTCTTGATGTTGCTTTATATACAGTGTCTAGCGCACATAAAATCTAATTTCAGGGAGAAATGAATGTTTCTGAAATTATCTTTCGGGACATATTTATTTTCAACTCGTGTCATTCTTATAAAACATATTCCTTTTCCTTTCATTTGGGCCTCCACGAAACTTGCTTCGGTGTAAATCAATACATTTAATGGGCCTACTTTCTAAAGTCGTCTAAGTTTATTGCTTTTTGAACAACGTTAGATCAGAGAGAAAGATTACGTACCAAAGAGCGGCAGTGGCGACGAAGACTGCAATCTCAACTCGCTGCGTATCTGATAAATTTGAAAAGTGGGTGGAAGTGTTTATGTTCAAAATTGAGTCAGTCATTTTTATTATATTTATTCTTTGTTTCTTTTTTATGAGAAAAGTAAGCACCGTCGACTGATATGGAAGTCACGCACATGCGCAGAGGGGAGACATTCGCTGTTTGACGAGCGGGCGGGTTTTTGTGGTAAATTTTATTGATTGCCTTCAACTTGGCGTTCACTGTCTCAACGAATTGCAACAACTGGCACTCGACTTTTTATAGGCCGTCGGTTTGGGTTAATATGTGTTTGTTTGGTGGTGTATGGCACATGAATTGGCGGTGTGCCACATTTGAATTAGGAAAAAAAAACAGATTTTGTAGACATTGCCATCAAAATAAGAGGAAATGTTTGATCATGAGGATGCGTTCATTAAATGTTTCCTCGGGGCACTTCCGATGATCTCCCGATGTTGTTTCTTGTCAACCTGCGATTTTTGGATCAGATATTATTAAATAAGATATAATCAAGGACTTGACAGTGGTGTTTCATACTCTTTTTTTCTTTCTCTATAATAATAACAAGAATGAAACCAAAAACTATCATTTGAAATAAAAAATAACTTTAAAAAGTATTCAAGCAGTATCTTTCTGAAGGAGAATGCTTTTGAGTAGCTACCTCCATTTTACAGTATAAATTTTCGATACCTGATTTTAAAATGAAAATTTTAAAATGAAAAAAACATTCTTGAAGATTTCATTTTAGATTTAATTAAAAGCTTAAAGATTAAATTTATTATTTCCATTAAGTGAAAATTTCTGGTGTATTTCAGATAGAAATTATATAGATTTGAAGACAAATTTAATTTCGATTTTTTAAATTTTCTTAAAAACAGTCATTTTCTTAATTTTAAAAAATTGTAAACAAACTAAAATTTATCGATTTTAAAAATATTTTAAAAGATTTCTGACACTTTATTTTAGTAAAATTAGAAAATTGAAAGTTAAATTAAGCTGATTAAAAAATATTAATTACTTATAGCATAAAAAATAATATACAACAAATGATTAAGGTTTGGTTGTGTTCATCTGATCGAAGGTTTGACGGATTCTTGACTGATTTGGCCATGACAGGTTTTACGCATGCCCAAAACTGACAATTTTCATAAATCTAAGTGAAGGGACAAAACTCTTAAATTACGTAGCCGTTTCATAATAATGTCAATTTCTGTTTACCATACATGAAAATAAGGTAAAAATATAATAAATTCAAAATTATTTTAAAAATAAATAGCGTAACAACGTTTGTTAATCTTTGCAATTTTGGACTCGTAAATTTCGTTTCCAATTAATTACTATATCACGTCCAATAATCACCCTAATACAGATTTTTACACGATTTTAAACTATTATAAATTATTATAATTAAGATGTAAAAAGAAAATGAAAAAGTTTTGTAAAAATTCATTATTCATCAAAAATATTTTATTTCTTCAGACAATAATGTCCTTAATATTACTTATTTACAAAAACAATTAAAAATGTCATAGTTTTATTAGATTCATTATTTTTCAATTCAGAACAGATTTCCAGTTAAATGGTACAAATTAAAAAATTAAAAAAAAAGTAGATGAATTCAATACACCTGAAGGTTCTGTGCGAAATTTAATAAAATTAAGTAAATGTGGGGGGGGGGGGGTAAGACATTTAAAAAATTAAAAAGAAAAACATTTAAAAAATAATTTCATTTATTTGTGAATAAGTTCTGAAAATTTCATTAAAATCGGACAATTATTTCATATTCTTCCGTGTAGAAGACGACCATTAGATTTCAAAAATCACCCTTAAAAATTATGAGTCGTCTTATACAATCAGAAACCTTAAATTCTTGTGATGTTTGTCGGTAGGAAATCCTCGATCTCGGTTAGTGTTATAGTGCCCTTCTAAAAGGGATGGACTCTTCCTCTTGTTATATATATAGTTACCTGTGTGACTTCCGGAAGAGGCAGTTAACAGCAGTTAAATCGACAGTTAACGACAGTTAGTACGCAGTTAAATCCAACTACTATTCATGCAATGAGCTGAGTTCAAACTTATTTCTAGTTGTTCTTCTTCTTCTATGTTCCCTGTTCTTTCAGGACGTAGACAATCATGGCTTTCCACGTCTCCTTATCCTTGGTTGCTCTTAGCACGCCTTCCCCTGTTACATCATGCGACCCTCGTTCCATCATCCACCTGGTTAGGTTATTCAAATATGTTATCCGCTGTTTTCCCCTGTCTCTTTTTCCCTCTATCTAGCCTGTTAGTATCAGGTTCTCCAAGCCGTCTTTCCTCATTATATGTCCCAGGAATTTCAGCTGTCTCTTCCTGATGCTCAGTATTAATTTCCTTTTTGTTTCCATCATTTCGAAAACCTCATCATTGCTCACATGCTCGATTCATTATATTCGCAGCCTCCTTCTGTAGAACCACATTTCAGTTACGTCAAGTTTTTCCTTCATCTTTGATGATATTGTCCAGCATTCATTGCCATATTGAAGAACTGACATCACATAGCAATCCAATACTCTCTTCTTTGTTTCTAGTGAAAGTTTTCTGTCTCTTAATATTTTACACAGCTTCCTTTGCCATGACAATTCACCTTCGGATCTTTGTGTCACAATTTCCGTCTTCTGTTATAACACTTCCCAGGTATTTCAATTTTTGTACCTGCTTGATTTTAGTATCCTCCACCTGTATTTGGCATATTGGGCTGCACTTTCTACTGATGACCATGCATTCAGTTTTCTTGCAGATTATCTGTAGTCTTTTCTTGTCACTCTCTTCAGCTACCTTCTGTAGGAAGTTTTGTGGTTTCCTTTCTGTGTTTGCTATCAGCACTGTATCATCTGAATAGCTGATATTGTTTAAATTGTGGCCTCCGATGATGAATCCAGGCATAACTTCTAGGGTCCTCAAAATATTCTCGCTGTATAAGTTGAACAGATCCGGTGAAAAGACACATCCTTGTCTTACGCCCCTTTCTATCTTTGTATATCTGCTGAATTTCTTAACTGTCCGTATATAAACGATTTGCTGCCAGTAGAGATTCTTGATTAGTCTTAAGACTTTCCCAAATATGTTAAGGCTGCCGAGCAGCTCCATCCATTCTTTGTGGCGTATTTTATCAAACGTCTTTGCATAATCAATAAAGCACAGGCACAAGTCCTTCTTCATTTGTATAGCCCTTTCAGATAGCATCCTAATCATAAATATGGCGTTCCTTGTTCCAGTGTATTTGTCTGTCTGTCTATCCGTCTGACTGTCTCTCTAAACATTCACCAATCTATCTATCTATCTATCTATCTATCTATCTATCTAAACATTCATTATCTATCTATCTCCGTTTTCTTTTTGATTTATGTGATTGTCGAACGATCTGTGAATGTTTACAAATTTGCCAGCAATATGTACATCTAAACACTTGTCAGTTTTCTATGAAATATTTGCAAACACATCATCAATACTGACGTCTTTCAAAAATGTAAACCTTATCATAACGGCTTCCGTATTTCTATAAAAGATCATTTACAATTTCGCCCGGCGTCATCAGACACACGGCGGAAGGATCTTTGACGACGTATATCGATTTCGTCACGAAAGCAAGAAGAATGGAAAAACGATTTATTGCACCGGGTACACGATGGAATCGACATTACAAGTGGTGAAGGCACTTTGGTAAGGCAGTAAAGCATAATCAAAGGAAAATCGTCGAAAGGAATTACTTATGAAATACCATGGATTTCTTCTAATGGAATTGTCGCATCAACAGTGTTTATGGATGCAATCCCGTTAGGAGAAATGATGAAAAATTCTCACCCAATGTTTATATTATATAAATATTTGCATATTTTGTGAGTTTATTATTTGTTTACATGGAATATATATATATATATATATAGTCATCCGCAGACAGATCTGTTTCGCTCTATCACAGCTCATCAGTACGGTTAGACTCCGATTGCTTTTTAACGGCGATTCTACCTCTGGGCTATGGGCATTCGGTAGAAGAAAGCAGACTTTTTAGCGTGTATATTATCATTGTACGCGCCCAATAGCCAGACTGCTCTAATTCATTATACTGAATGAGCGATGCGTACATGCCAGAATAGTTACTGTTTTTCAAAGTTTACCAGTCTTCCAGAGTGCTCAATCAGGGTCTGAGAGCGTATGATAGTGCTTAATTGTGATAATGTTTAGTGCGGCAGTTTATATATATATATATATATATATATATATATATATATATATATTATTGAGTATTACTTTAGAACATGTACAAACTACTCCAAAATTGTACATTTTGTTTCGACATTGAAAGAACAGTGTCTAATCAGGTAAATAATGATAGTAACCTGATGAGACATTGTTCTTTCAATATCGAAACAAAATGTACAATTTCGAAGTAGTTTGGAGTTTATACATGTTCTAAAGATATAATGATTAATAAATATTCATTGGTCTATTTTTGTATTGAGTACTGATTATCTTCTTCGTTATTCATTAGCTGCTAGACCAAGTGGCTTTTCATTTTCGTGCACGGCTTGTGGTCACGCCTGCAAGTCTCTGGCGGGACTCAAGTCCCATGAAAGACATAAACACCGAAACTGGAATAAGTTTTTGAGACACTCATACGTCAAAATCGACGGGAGAGAGTCCATCATATATATCCAGATAAAGAGAAACAACAGGTTTAGAATTCAGAGTTCTTTGGCATGTCAGTCAGTCAGTTAAGTGCCATGAGCGATACACGCTTGGGCGATCATGTTTCGAAAGAGACATGACTGACTGGGTAGAAGACTATCCTGCAGTAGATTGCCATTGCTTTCTGCGGTAGACTGGTTGCCGAACAAGGCTATAGAACCCAATCTGTCCTATTATTTAACCCATAACTGGAGGGAAGAGACGGATTAATACCTTTCCCAAGGGTATTTGCGCGTAGGTGATTGCAAGGAATTCAACTGGAATTCGAACTCGGTTCCCCGATTTCTCGTTCCGAACCGATATCCACTGAGCCACAACGAAAGCACTCAATACATTGTCGAACGATATATATATATATATATATATATATATATATATATATATATATATATATATATATATATATATATATATATATATATATATATATATATATATATATATATATATATATATATATATATATATATATATATATATATAATTTCACCCCCAAAGCAATGCTGCACTAACAATAGAGCGCAGGGAGTTACAGTGAGAGAAAAGAATGTGTACAAGGGTTGTAGTTATCAGGGAAGCAAGAAAACGGAAAAAAGGTTCCACAGGTGGGAATAGCAAGGAAAACTCATTAAATTCTCGCAACAGGCCGTTGATGGTGTTTCTTTATTTTGTAATCATTCCACCCCAAGCAAGGTGCGACAGTTATTCATGCACGGGTGGTGGTTACAGTGAAAGAACAAACTGGGTGCAAAATATATTAAAGAAAGATGGGATTGAAGAAGATAGAAGATGGCAATTGACGCCCAATAAATACTTTCACTCTGTGATTACTCGGCCTATCAGCCAAATAAGTACTTTTCCTTAGTGATTACCCTGCCTAGAGACCCAATAATCACGTTCACTCATTAATTACACGGCCTAGACGCCCAATAATCACTTCTACTCAATGATTACTTAACCCAGAGGCCCAATAATTTTCTCAGTAATTACTCGGACTAAATCCCTAACATTCACTTTCACTCACTAAAGGCCCAATAATCATTTTTTCTCAGTGATTATTCAGCCAATAGTCCCAATAATTTTTTCACTTATTAATTGCTCGGCCTAGACGCCCAATAATCACATTCACTCAGTGATCCCTTGGACTATAGGGTCAATAATGACTTTTACTCAGTGATTACTCGAAGTATAGTCCCAATAGTTATTTTTAATCAGCGAATACTTGGTCTAGAAGCCAAATAATCACTTTCACCTAGTGATTTCGCGGCCTAGAAGCCCGTAAATCACTTTAACTTAGTAATTATTTTTTTTAATCGTATCCCCCCGAGCAAGGCGCTAACGCCACTGATGTTCAGGGGACTACGTAATAGTGGAAAGATTGGAAAAGAGAAAGCCGGAAACCACATCCTAAACAGGGAAAAAGGGATGAGCCTCTTAACCTGTTCAATAGACGTGGGTGGAGTGTGAACCGGGCGATAGATAGATCTATCTACTCCAATTGAGAGAAAAAAAAGTAAAAAGATTGGAAAAGAGAAAGCCGGAAACCACATCCTAAACAGGGAACAAAGGATGAGCCTCTTAATCTGTTCAATAGACGTGGGTGGAGTGTGAACCGGGCGATAGATAGATCTATCTACTCCAATTGAGAGAGAAAAAAAACAAAGTGAAAAGATTGGAAAAGAGTAAGCCGGAAACCACATCCTAAACAGGGAACAAGGGATGAGCCTCTTAACCTGTTCAATAGACGTGGGTGGAGTGTGAACCGGGCGATAGATAGATCTATCTACTCCAATTATTCGGCTAATACAATAATCACTTTCACTTAGTGATTACTCGGCCTTTAATGAATTTCATAATAATTATGACTGTCACTTAGTGATTACTCACCCTATAAGTACAATAATCACTTTCACTCAGTGAATACTCGGTCTATAAGCCCAATTATGACTTTGACTAAATGATTACTCAGCCTGTAGACCCAATAATTACATTCACTCAATGATTATGCGGCCTAGATACCAAATAATCATTTTTACTCGGTGATTTTCTAACCTAGATGCACGATAATGACTTTCACTCATTGATTACTCGGTGTAGAGGCCTATCAATCACTTTTACTCATTGATTACTTTGTCTGTAGACACAATAATCGTTTTCATTCAATGACTACTTGGCCTAGAGCTCCAATAATCACTTTCAGTTAATGATTTTTGGTCTAGAAGTCCAATAATCACTTTCAGTGATTACACGGCCTATAATCATAATAATAACTTTAATTCAGTGATTAGGAAACCGGGTAAAGAGGTAAGAATATATGAAAAATGCAATATCTAACTTTATCTTAAATACAATATATAATATATACATTTTATAGGCTTAATTTCAATATTGTCATCCTTCTGGGGAGGGGCGGCAAACTTCAAGGTCGCTCCAGGCTGCAAAACTGGGTAAACAGACTCTGTGCTCTGTCTTTGATTATTGAGAGTCAGAAGTGCTACGAAGATCAGATTGTTGAACAGTGTATCAATTATTAAATACCAATACCTGTGTCGTGGCAGACTCAACGGTTTTGCTTTACAATGTGCAGAATCAGAGGAAATGGATTTTGATCTGCATTCTAGTTTCAGTTTGAATTTAAGTTAGAGTTTTGTTTAACAGCATATTAAACTCTGTGGGTTATTTAATACCAAAAAGGTGGTGTTTTAAGGCATATTTTATAATGCTCGGTTATAGTGAAAAAGTTGATTTAGTCAGATTTTAATGAAAATTTTGTCTCTATTCTATATTTTAGAAAACTGAAAATGTCTTATAGTCTTTTATTAAAAAATGTTTTGCTGAGAATAATTTTTTCTTCAAAATCTTATTATGGTAATAACTTTTTTCTTCAAAAATGTACTATTGGAAATATTTGTCCTTCAAAAACGTATATTTTCTATAAAAGTCGATTTTTATGTATATATTTCTATAAAAGTGGATTTTTATATTTTAATAGTGCTTTGATCTCAGTTTGGGGGTTAACTTCTTGCCCATAGCTAGGACCCTAACAGGTGCTACCACACCCGGTCAGAGTAGACATGGAAACAACACCAATTAAGAGGTGGTTTCACGCTCTTCACAACCTCCAAATTAGAGGCCTTTCTGCCGTATGCAGTCTACCGTCCTACATTCTAGTAATGTTCAGCTAGTGAAGTAATTTGTTAAAGTAGTAATTTATATTTTTGCGTTGACATGGTAGATAAAATGACTGACTTTACATTATATGTTTGGACAGGGTTGCAATATTAGTCTTTGCCGTTAACGTTATTGTCCGCTTTCCTGGTTATAGAAAAAATTATATTGTCCGCTTTCCTGGTTATAGAAAAAAATAATATTGTCCGCTTTCCTGGTTATAGAAAAAATTATATTGTCCGCTTTCCTGGTTATAGAAAAAACTAATATTGTCCGCTTTCCTGGTTATAGAAAAAAATAATATTGTCCGCTTTCCTGGTTATAGAAAAAAATAATATTGTCCGCTTTCCTGGTTATAGAAAAAAATAATATTGTCCGCTTTCCTGGTTATAGAAAAAAATAATATTGTCCGCTTTTCTGGTTATAGAAAAAAATAATATTGTCCGCTTTCCTGGTTATAGAAAAAAATAATATTGTCCGCTTTCCTGGTTATAGAAAAAAATAATAATGTTTAAAATAAGAAGTTATTATTTAAATTAGCAGTTTGTCTTTG
>JBBBDQ010028930.1:32500-170000 GCA_037127315.1 Ascarosepion bandense
AAAAGAGCATTAATAACTTTTATATGAAAACAATACTTAAGGTGTAGACGCTTTCTGACTGATTCTCGGGCTCACTTTGATATGTTTCGTTCGGTAGTCGTGCGCACGAATGCTATCGAAGCGTATATATGTACGAGTCGATAAAACTCTTTCTGCTTTACTCTTACGATCTTATGAAGAATTTCGGTGACAGTAAGGCTATTGATTTTCTTCCCGTGTATGTGTGTAGATTGGAAATTCATTTTTAAAGTGGAATGAAACAGCCAAGTACCGAACACAATCAACAGAAAGTCTTCAAAACCGAATGCTATAGAGTATAAGAAAAAATTAATATCAAGTGCACAGCAAGAAGTGAACACCCGAAATAATCAATGACGGATTTTAGAACCTTTTCTATTTTAAAGAAGTTTTAAAATTTGTCTGACGCTTTTGCGCATGCGTGAAACACAGATAGCGACAATATGACGTCCCATCAGTTTTTAAGTATATTTATTGATATTTTTGTTGCATTTTCTTTTCTTTTTTTTATTAAAGAAAGTTACAAAAGACAATATAGATATTAAAGTATTTACTTAGTTTTGCTCAGTCTAACACAAGGATACAACCGCAGAGTTTTTTGAGAGTGGCTGGGGTGTAAGACAACTCAACACCCACTACCCAATACAGCCAACTGAGCTCCGGGACATCTCAAAACCGAGACAACTCAGCACTAGTAAAACATAAATTTTTTTTATATCCGAATAAACGTAATTTATTAATTAATAAATATATGCCTTAATTAGTGAATATTTTTCTTTAAATAAGGCCTTTGAAAAGACATTATGTAATATATGAATCAGTTTTTTGTTTTTAATTATTTTCAATAAAATTAATCAACATACTAAAATATTAAAAAATATTTTTATAAAAAATATTTTTATAAAAAATAATTTAATAAAATACAAAAATTAAGAAAAATGCAAAACAAAATAGATTTGTTAAAATACTAGCTTTATATGTCCCTTTAAATAATACGAATTAAATTTGATTATACAAAAATTATTTAAATTTGTTTTATTTGATAATACATAGTTGTCAGCAAAATATTTTAATTAATTCATAACATTAAATTTTATAATATTTTTTAACAAACATATCTTCAATTTTCGATTTACTTTATTAAAAATATATTATATTATGTCACATTAAAAGTAATGAAAAAATACTGTTACATTTTATGATGAATCTTTCGATTTATTTTATTAAAAACAAGTATTTTTTATTGAATAATTTTTTATATGTCAATTTACTTTATTAAAAAATAGTTGTCTATTCCAGCTTCTTGTTTTCCTGTCATTTAAAATCAACAAAAATATAAATGCAATGTCGTCATCTTCTGTCACCTCTTTCTACTCAAATTCATTCCCTCTATTGACTTTCATCCTTAATAAGTCATTGCACCTTAGTGACTTTATCGCTTTAATTAGTGTGCAATTAATTTTAAAAAAGTTATGAGTTAAATAACAGAAGAAACTGGACTCTCTAACTTTGGTAACCAATCAGAGAAAAGCAAAACTCTGAATTTAAAACAGCAGAAAATTCGATAGAAAATGATTTTTTCTTAAGAATTGTTATTCAAGTGTATTGTTTATAAATATTGAATAAATAAAACCATGAAGAGTCATGATCGCATATGTTCTTAATGAAAATTATAAAGATTGTGAGAGCCTAACAGTCTGTGAGGCACAATTCTAATCAGTCGCCTCTTATTTATATAGTTATTAGCGGGAAAATGTACAGACCGCTCATTCACGAACATAGAAATATTTTAAATACAAGGATGTGTGATGAGGCTGTATATTCATCTTGAACCCATACACTGTGACAGAAGATCCATAAGGTCTAGTGGTATCGTGAGGTAATGCTGGTGCAACTGGATTAGTGTTAATCAGACCGAAACCATCTTGGACTACGGAGTCAGGATTTAGTGAAGGCTTTGTTAGGTGGCACGGTTATTTGTCTACTCTTTAACGATCCTGCGTAACTGAGTGGTAAAAACGTTCACTTTCTGAGCACGAGGCCTGGGTTCGAATCTCACCATTGTCGATTTGTCTGGAAGGTGACTTCTTGATGTTTTCGGTCTGGAGGAGGTGATCCTTTGGAAAGTGCCTGAAAACCACCCCACGGAACCCCATGGGAACTGCCGATGGTTGTGCTAGAACAAAGTAATAAGTCATCGTGACTGAGGGTTTGAGCGTCCCTGCATTGTTCAGACTATTGATCATGCTAGACAACGCTTTCTCTCATAAAAACTGTAACTAAGGCCCGCTCAGCATAGTTGCAGTATAAACTACATATGGGTTCTGTGGGTGTTGAACAAAGAAAAAAGTACCTGAGCAGGCGTCTGCAACGGAGATTGTCTAGCACCCCGAGTACATAGAGACCCTTGGATATGAAGGACCAGCCATGCTTTCCAAAAGCATCGTTGATAAGTTTGATATTTTTCTTTCTTTCTAGTGAGTTCAGCACACTCTGAACTTTGTATTTCTTTTGTTTTGTGCCAAACACTAGTTTTTACGTACGTTTCCTTTTTTTGGTACCCATCTTTATACATTCAACGAATTCTTGCAGTATTGTTGCGTCAAAAATATCATACAGAAATTGCATATGTTCTTTCTTTCTTGCGAGCCTTTCTTCGGTAAATATTTTGTTTAAACGAGTGTTTTGTGTTTACATTTTTTCCTTTCGCCATATAAATCAATTTTTTATGCGAGAAGTTATTACACTGTCTTCCTACATTTCTTTTCCATTGTTATATACTCTGTGTGGTTTTCAGAACAATTGCCTGTTCCTATCTCCCTTTTGACTATTAATAACTTCCCTTTATTATTTTCAAAAATTTAAATTCAATAGCAATCGTTATCTACTGTCTTCCTGATTTATGTTTTATTGTTTCATAATGATTTCTGTTTTTCTTATTTTTTCACTACTAGTATTTCAATGTGTCTTAGTGGCTTTACTGCCTTGCCTGAGAACAATTCGGTTTAAAAATTGATTGATTCGTTTTCGACTCTCTGTTAGGAAAATGTAGCCATCTTAGCTTTCTAAAAGTTTCATATCTCCTTGTTAAAAAAAAGCGTAAGCCGGGTATAAACCAAGTATCAATTCCCACATTCTGTGTTTTTATACGTTATATTCACGCAAAAGATTCTATCAGACTCCATACTCTTGTTAACTTGTTATTACCGGAGTATCTCACAGCTAAATTATTCCTCCCATAGCCGTTAATTTCCAAAAGTACAATTGAATGTATAGTGGCTTTTTGAAATCAGTAAATATGAAGCGTCACCAGCCTTGTGTCTTTTTGCTACGTGTGTTTCCGTTATTTTTACTCTTTTAAAATTCTTTGCGTTATTTCACTTTCTATTCTCTCTACTGTCATAGTTTTTTTTATATCTTCAGATCCCAACCCCATCAGTTTAAATTCACTCGATACAATTGAAATGAAGTTGTACTTCTCAACAACTCTGAAGTCAGCTAGAAAATATTCTTGGTTTCTCACACGATTTGTTTTAATTGCAAGAAGACATCCGAACTTATATTAAGTTAAAAATTAATATGATCTACCTTTGCATAATTTATTCATATCATAATTCTTAATACATCGACCTGGATTTTCCTATGTAGACCATTTTTATATTATTTTTATTATTATTAATGTCTTTTGTCTTCCCCTAAAATAAAAATAAAAAAAAAACAAACAGAAGAAAAAGAAGTAATCCCCATTTTTCTGGGGGCTCTAATCGTATAACCTCTGCCCTGAAATCTTATACCTATTAATTTAAATTATTTTTTATTTAAAATTTAAGATTTTACTTTCTATTTCATGTTTGAGTTTTAGGCCAAATGAAATTAAATTATAGAATAAAAAAATTAGAAAATAGCATTCCAATAATTACCATGAACAACAAATTCAAATCCCGGAATGGTCAGTTCATGATAAGCACATGGTGATTGCATAGTGCATGTAACTTCGAGTCGTGCTATAGACGTAGGATAATATATATATTTATCAATTTATATTACATCGAGCACCGTTTTATCAACACCAGAAAAGTATTTATACGTGTACTTGCATGTATGTATATCTATCTATCTATCTATCTATCTATCTATCTATCTATCTATCTATCTTCATATATATATATATATATATATATATATATATGTATATATGTTCATAGTAGTAATATATTATAATGCTAGGAGGCTGGTTTTAATTTTTTAATTATATAATTTAATTTGATCTGAACAAAAACATAATGATGACCACATGCAAACATAAAAATAAATACCTGCTCAATTCCGTTGACCCGGATTAACATAAATTCTTCCATATGGATCTTTTTACACTATTTTTATTATTAATTTCTTTGGTTATCCGATAAAATAAAAACAAGTAATCCTCCTTGACCAATAGGTAGAAAATGTATAACCTCTGCTCTAAAAATATTATACCTATTAATTTGAATTTTTACTTTCCAATTTCATGTATAAGTTTTAGTTCAAATTAAATTACATTATACAATTAAAAAATTTAAAAATAGCATCCCAGTATTATAAAATATAACTACCATGAACAAAACAGACCAAAAAATTCAAATTCCGGAACGGTCAGTTCATTATTAACACCTGATGATTGTACAGAGCATGAAACTCCGAGTCGTGCTATAGACGTAGCTATAATATATACTATCAAGTTGCAGTATATAATAATAATAATATTACACACACACACACACACACACACACACACACACACACACACATTTTTTTTTTTTAATCATATCACCCCAAGCAAGGCAGTAACGCCACTGATGCGCAGGGGGCTACGTAAGGGTAAAAAGAATGGAAAAGAGAAAGCCGGAAACCACATCCTAAACAGGGAACAAGGGATGAGCCTCTTCACCTGTTCAATAGATGTGGGTGGAGTGTGAACCGGGCGATAGTTTAGTCTATCTACTCCAATTGAAAAAAAAAATAATAAAAGAAAAGAGTGAAAAGATTGGAAAAGAGAAAACCGGAAACCGCATCCTAAACAGGAAACAAGGGATGAGCCTCTTCACCTGTTCAATAGATGTGGGTGGAGTGTGAACCGGGCGATAGTTTAGTCTATAGCACCATCATCAGGCAGTAAAATAACATTTTACTGCCTGATGATGGTGTTTTAACATCGAAACTTTATAGCTATCAAGTTGCAATAAGTCACTATTATTATTATATTAATAATTCCCATATATTTATGCACTACTTTTGTATTGAACACTTTTTAAAGTAAATATCTAACTGTGGAATATAGTTCTGTTAGTAACTATTACTGATATACCACTACAGTTGGAACAACCTTTATTTCAGTATATATATATATATATATATATAGGAAGATCAGCCGATTACGCTACAAATGGTTTCAGCCTTTAGGTATCATCAGGCGTATAGATTTACTGGTTTCCTAACAGTTTATTTTGAATGCACAGCAGGAATTTTAAAAACCCATAATGGAAAGTTTCAAATAAGAGGAGGAGTTAGTCAAAACTAGCGAAATAATATTGTACATACTTTCATCCGGGTTTCTACGAACCCAAATTGAATTATAATGCGTTTACATTATTTCAGACATTTCATTTAGTAACCTTTGTCGTTCTGGAAATGGTACAATAGCCAACTTTTTTTCTTGGCACAATCTGCAGACATCATCACCGCTGCAAGGTCTGGCCTTTCTCAATATACTTTATTTAGCCAAGGATGAATTTCAAAAGCTAAGCAGATCAATGAGAAATAAGAAGAGTTTGTTGGAAACAAAGAAAAGAGTACTACATTGCACTGTGATATCTGTCCTCCTATATGGCAGCGAATGTTAGCCAATCTCTTCAGTGATGAAGAAGCGACTCAAAGCAACAGAAATGTAGTTTTACAGAAAGACGATGAGGATACCATGGACCAGACATATGAGCAATATCAACATTTTGGAAAGGATGCAAACAAAATGGAAACTTATATTTAACATTATAGCTGAAGTTTGAGAGAGAATGAGAAAGAATGGTTTGGAGAATCTGACACCCACGAGATGGAGAGAGAGAAAAAGAGACGGGGGAAACTTAACGTGAGATATACTTGATGGGTTTGAGCAAGTGGGTGGTGGAGCAGGGTATAGGAGAGAAGCCAAGAGTAAAAATGCCAAGAGCGATTGAGTAAGTGGAAGTCCATGATCGTCTACATCCTAAAGGGACACGGCGTATAAAAAAAGAAAGAACATTGCATTGGCAACAAAGTCTCATCAATTTATAATGTAATTGGCCAGATGTATGCAAAAGTTCTACGCTAACAGCTTCTTTTCTCACACTACTTTCTTTTGAAATCTCTTCCAGCTCTTTACTTTCCAGTTAAAAATTTAAATTCAATGTCAATCAATATCTACTCTCTTCCTGATTAATCTGTTATTGTTCTTGCTCTTTTATAATGATTTCTGTTTTCTAATTTTTTAGTACTAGTAATTCAATGTGGCTTAGTAGCTTTACTACCTTGCTTAAGATAAATAAGGTTAACAAAATTGATTGATTTTTTTCGACTCATTGCAAATTATTTAAACCCAGAAAATATTTTTAGTTTGTTTTGTGGGAGATAATAATTGTTTAGTGATACACATTTTACGAATTTGGTGGGGAAAGAAGAGGTGGGTTTTATACCTTTCCTAAGGGTATTTGCCCGTAAGTGAATATAATGAACGCAACTGAATGTGGCTCTCTAATTCAGAACTGTTATCAATTACCCTAACCGCACATCCAAGCCTAGAACACAAGGTATTCCTTAACAGTCTCGAAGCTTTATAGTAACCAGGCTCGACGTTGCTTAACTTAGATGATCGTAAGTGATATGGGCGTAATTCTGGCTTCTTTGCTTTTACAACTCTTCTATTTTTTAACACGAAGACGACGACGATCACCACCACCGCCACAATCTTCACTACTATTACTACTACTGATGACAATAATGTTGTTGGTGATGATAATAAAAGAATGCAGTGATGATAATAACTAGCAGCACCCGTGGAATTTTCACGGAAGGATAATTATGATTTCCTGAAAAAAACTTTGTCATACAACAAAATGATTGTAAATCTTCAAACGTAAAGGTATTGGATAATAAAATAACGATAACACAGAGTGTAATTTTATTAAAATATCTATAAAAGTAATGTCCATAGAAGCTACTTTACTGTAATCTTATATTATATATGGCAGTGTATGCACAGACCATAACCAAAATACTGTACGATATTTTGTGGGAGATTTTGAAAGAGATTTTTTTTTATTACTGAAAAATCATGGCTCCTGTGTCCATTGTAAACAGAAAAAACCAACTGAGTAATGGCCAACGGTGTAGAGGCCAGACATTTCGTTATTAGGTCGCGTGATACGACAACAAATCTATCTATTTTTACTATATTGTACAGTACACACACATATACACGCATACAATTACTCTACAACCACCAGTTTAAGCTGCCACTGATACGATAATGCTATAAGCTATCTCCTCCCACACTCTCACTCTTTACCACCCTTCCATTTGGCAAAAACGAGAGAAAGGCTGAGGAGAGTAAAAAGATAGAGGAGAAGGAAAATCTCATGTAGAGAGTGTGGTGTAACGGACAGAGGAACTAAGTAATTAACTAAGGCAGGAACAAGCAGAATTATAATATAGATAATAACAGAAAAAGAAATGAAGATAGCAAGAAAGGAATTAAAAAAGTGGAATGTATAAATTAGAAAGTAAGAAATTAATGTGAGAGCAAAAAATAAAGTCAATGAGTGATCAAACGAGCGAAATAGACAGACAGCATATATATATACATATATATATATATATATTGGGATAGTGGGATTTAAAAAAGGAAAGCACTCAAGTCCATAACCAAAACAGCGGAAAGAACAGCTAATTGGTTATGGATCAAAAGAGAGAGTGCCTGAATTCCAAATTGTTAGCTAAAATTCCCCGAAATTCTGCGTCTAAGTTAATGTTTCGGACGAGCTCATGTACGGTTCGCCTATAAATGGAAAGTGGCTCTGACTGTCGCCAATGAGAAGCATTTGCAAGGTTTCGTACCGGGCCTAAACGTATTTTCTAGTGTCTGAAAGCGCTTATCGAGGGTGGGCCAGAAACTGATCATCTATGGTCGGGTCGGCGCGGTGAGTGGGGTATGATGTTGAAAGACTCGAAACCCCCTAGTGATCCTCGCGATGACATCACTGACGACACCCTCTAGCACCCCCATTACGGTGCGTATGTTTGAAATTATATATATATATATATATATATATTTTTTAAATCGTATCACCCCGAGCAAGGCGGTAACGCCACTGATGAGCAAGGGCTACGCAATAGTGAAAAGATTGAAAAAGAGAAAACCGGAAACCACATCCTAAACAGGAAACAAGGGATGAGCCTCTTAACCTGTTCAATAGACGTGGGTGGAGTTCTCTTCTCTTTGGGGTCATAATAGGCAGAAATACAAAACCAAACCCAATCACTGTGTGAAATTTTAAAGGAAAATCTTTTAATACATAAGTACAGCAAAAAAGGCTACAATATAAAAGTTGCACAAACATTTTCCTTTATGTGCCCATTATGGCAGGATAACAAATTTTTGATGTTACAAAAAAGGTATTACTATCAGATATAATGAAAAAAGTGTTACAGTTTTTAGAAAGGGACACAGATTCAATGACAAAAATGATTACACCCTAGGCAGGAAACAAAGTTTACCTACTTCAGTTTTTCAGTTGAATATTCAATAGGGAGATCTCAGCATGAAGTGGTTTAGTTTTATCCTCAGGTTATTGTCTTTGCTCGAAAGTTAAACTTTAATGTTCATTTGGTTTAAATTCTTATATAAGTATGGAGGTAGTAAACGACAGAAGAAAGAGGGATATACGTCAACTCAATAGAGAAATCTATAATTTTAGTAGAGAATTCTATTCAGTTATTTCCCCGCCCTATTTCCCACATTGAAAGTCATCTGCATTTTAAACCCAAGATGTTTGATTACATTCATATTTATAAACGTTCAACAAAGAACGCTAGAAAGCGCTGAAAATTTCTTAATAAGACTAATTTCTTTGCACAAAAATAATACTGCATTGTTATTGTTGTAGAGTGGCTTACACCTCTGCAGTACTCTCAATTGTTGTAGAGTGGCTGACACCTCTGCAGCACACTTATGGTCTAAGATGGTCTATTTAAGTAAAGAATAGTAGCCTTCTAGGCGACTATTGCGATTTAAATCTCACCTCTTTATGTTGTAAGTTCCGTCTTGTGTGTCATCGTAGCTATTGCACTCTTCTGTGTATATCCGTTTAGCATCGAATATTGCGCTGAATATTACCGCAGTACACGTTCTCTGTGCATTGTATCCACCTTGGCGATACAGCAGTTATATTTTTTAAGTTGATCGGGCCGATAACTTTTTAGTGCACACTATATATATATATATATATAGTGTGCACTATATATATATATATATATATATATATGTATATATTATAAATTATGTTTTAGAACATGTACATAATTTCTTCTATATATGTCCTCTTTCCTACAATCATATGTTTGTTTCAGTGTTTGGATTTAAACACTTCCTCAGGGATTACTTCATTACTAAGTTTTCAGTCGTAATAAAATTAAACCAGGGCACATTTGTATTAAAAAGTGTTCAATACAGTTATATTGTAGAACTTTTGAATATTTTTCATTTGTAAACAAGTTATTACGTCATATATTACATTATTACGGTATAACAGTTGAACAATTGTAGTTGAAAGTCAGTCAGTTGTGCCATACATGATGCACACTCTTTCGATCCATGACTGACTAGGCAGAAGATTTTCCGGCAGTAGGTTCCCAGTTCGTTCTGCGGTAGACTGTTTGCCAACCAAGTATATAGAACCCAATCTAACTATTTAACCCGCAGCTGAAGAGAGAATAAATGGATTCGTACCGTTCTCAAGGTTATTTGCACGTAAGAGAATGTAACGATTTCAACTGGAATTCAAACTCGGCTCTAACGGTTTCCTATTCTGAGCCGATATCCATTACGCCACAAGGCATAGTTGAAAGTACCCGAATAAATAAATAAATAAATAAATAATAATAATAATAATAATAATAACTATGAAACTTTTACCAGTTGCATGAAACAAATTTATACAATTGGTACACATTTGAAATTTAATTTTTGTCCTTTTTAAAAAAATTTTTGAACGTTCATTCCAAGCTCTCACAAGCCGCGCGTGGCTGGAAAATAGCTATAGAAGTCGCCGAAAGCGCTTTGGACTAAAAAAAAAAAAAAAAAAAAATGGAAACTTTATATTTCTTATCTCTAACAAAATGGAAAAATATTAGAATGCTGTAAAATCTTAATTAAAAAAATATTAAATTTTCCTTGTTTACTGTATTCAAGGAAAATGGAAATTCAAACAGGATATGTAAAGGCGTGTAGATTTTGTAACCGATTTCACTAAGGTTTACAAATGTTCAATATGCGCACCACCTGGGACACGACGCACGCCAAATCGGCAGACCAGTTCCTGCCGAACACGCTGTAACATGCCTTGCTTAACATTCTCCAGCGATTCAGTGATTTTCTATTTTTCAAGAAAACTGGTTTAAAGGAATTATTTTTGCCTAAGTACACAATTCACACACGCACACACGCACACCTGTGTAGTGTATGCGTGTGTGTGTCTCTAAAATAATGTTTGAATATACAGTGTTTACCCCCAAATACTTAAAATGGACATTATTTTCTAATCTAATAAAAATAACCAATTCTCGCACAAATGATCTCAAATTTTAACAAAATGTGTAAAAAACAAATTGACTTTGTGGAGGTATCTCAATGAGAATCTCCCAGGAAGATGGATTGGGCGTGCCAGTGATAATGACAATGTGCTGTTGAATTGGCCACTACGTTCACTTTATTTGGCACCTTGTCAATTTTTTCTATCGGGTTATGTGAACAAACCTATATTCCCACCATTCCTAGATGCCGAGGAAAACTTACGTAGAGAATCAATGAGGCGCTGGAGAATGTTACGCAAGACATGCTACAGCATGTTTGGCAAAAGCTGTACTGTTGACTTGGCTTGTATCGTGTCACAGATGATGTGTATACTGCACATTTTTAAACCTTAGTGAAATAAGTTATATAGTATACACCCTTTTAAATATCCTGTTCGAATTTTCACTTTAATTGAATAGGGCCGACTAGGAAGATTTAATTAATTTTTTTATTAATTTTTTACAGCATGCAAGCAGATTCCATTTTGTTGGAGATAAGAAATATACAAGAATTCCATTTTTTCGTCTAAAGTGCTTTCAGAAACTTGTATAACCATAATCTAGTCACGCGCAGCATGTGAGCTTAGAATGAATGGTTCTTTTAAAAAATAACACATAATAAAATACCACATAGCAGTGAAAACGTGAGAAAAAAGCTAACACCAGCAGACACATAAAAACCCTTAAAAATGTATATATATATATATATATATAATGAACATAAATTGGATGTTTTTTTAAACCCATTGTTAATATTATATTTCGTGGCTCACTTATAGCCTGCTCCTTAGACCAAATTCATACAACAATGAATGGGTTAAAATTATCCAGAAAAAAGAGTCAAGTGAAAAAGAAAGAAGAAAAAAAAGAGAAGAACAAATAGGAGAGAGGAAGTTAACTTAACAGTATTAGATATTAATGTCTATATTATATCTAGACGACAAGACGGCCTTGGCCTAGATTTACAATGACAATAGTTATGGAAGTCAATATATCTTGACTTGAATTTTTACTTTGTCTATTTTAAGATGGGTTGACATTAAAAATTAAAATTAGGGGTTGAATTTTCGCTAGAAAAAAAAGAATTGTTAGTTTTTCTTAATAATTCTAACCATAATAATAATATTATGTTAATACATAAAAAATATTAGTAGTAATAATAACATGATAATAACGAAACTAATATTTAAAAACCTTAAAGTAATAATAATAATAATAATAATAATAATAATTTCATCATATTTCGATTTCTGCTTTGGTCTCACTATCAACCAAGTCTGCGGGGAGATCTAAGGCAGGTAGTGGCGTGTTGTTATGGCTCCATTTCATGTTTTTCTATCTTCCCTATCATCTCCAGCATTACATAGATAAAGTTTTCCTTAGTGTGTGGGCTGTACTTAATAAGACAATTTTTTGTATATCTCTTAAGCTGGGGTTTCCAGGGATTCTTTCAATGTGTTGTTTTGTTCCATTTTTTATCATTCCAAGTGCACATACTATCACTGGCACAACTCTTGTTTTCAATTTCCACATTTTTTCTATTTCAATTTCCAGGTCTTTATATTTTGACAGTTTTTCAAATTCCTTGATTGCTATGTTACAATCCGCTGGACAAGCCATATCAATTAATAGACAAGTTTTCTCTTTCTGGTTTTTAACAATAATGTCTGGCCTGTTTGCTTCAATTTTTCTGTCTGTGTAGATGGTGTAATCCCATAGAATGGTTGCATCTTCTATTTCTGTAACCGGTGCTGGGTGATGTTCATACCAGTGTTTGTTTACAGATTTTCCATAATGTTTGCACATTGTCCAATGTAAATATTGCCCAACTCTATCGTGGCAATTTTTATATTCATTTGGGGCAAGCACAGAACAGCCTGAGATTAGGTGATCTATTGTTTCTTGGTGTTTATCACAAAACCTGCATTTTGGATCCATATTATTATGCATAATATTTGCCTGAAAGTTTCTAGTGAAAAGACTTTGGTCTTGTGCTACAAGAATAAAGCCTTCCGTTTCAGACTTTAATCCAGATGAGTATTAACTTTGTCAACATTGGATTTATTGGCACGTTCTGGATATTGGCCATGCAGAGGTTTGTCTTGCCAGCGTTGTTTCATCTTTTCAAGAGCTTTATCTTTGGCTTTCATTTTCATATTTTTTGCCGCAATAGTTGGTTCTTGGCTTCTGTTTTGCTTTTCTACAGAATCTACTAACTGTAAATCTTGTTTGTATTTACTGCCTTCTTTTATTATTGAATATTTTTTCTTTCTTTCTTCATGTTGCCTTACTAATTGTATCATCCAATCCTTTGTTGTTTCTATGTATGTTAGTAAGCCAATAGTTGTTGTCTTGTATGACAATTCCAGCTGAATAAGACCTCTTCCACCTTCTTTATGGGGTATGTATAGACGGTTTACATCAGCCTTTGGATGATGCATCTTATGCTTAGAAAGAAGCTTTCTTGTTTTAGCATCCATTCGTATTATTATTATTATTATTATTATTATTATTATTATTATTTCTTTTGATTTATGGTGTATACTCATATCTTTCAGGCTTCCGGACAAATACAGTGTTAAAAATTTCATCTTGATATTTTCAACTGAGAATTTTTAGGTGAGAAAAAGAAAAAAAACAACTAATATCAGCCATAGTTTACATAATTAAAAACATTTGCAACATGTGGCTTGGATTTGTGAGTGCAATTCTTTGTATTACTTTAATGCTGCTGCTATAATGAGTCACATAATGAGTCTATGAGAACCTTCCATGAGCTATTTGAGGGTCCCAAATTTATCTGAAAATGCTGATGTCTTCATGTGTCACATTTATTAAATTACTATTTTACTTTCCCTGACGGTATTTACCTTATTCGGATCTTTTAATTGAAAAATTGAAGCAAACAGGCCAGACATTATTGTTAAAAACCAGAAGGAGAAAACTTGTCTATTAATTGATATGGCTTGTCCAGCGGATTGCAACATAGCAGTCAAGTAAATTGAAAAACTGTCAAAATATAAAGACCTGGAAATTGAAATAGAAAAAATGTGGAAATTGAAGACAAGAGATGTGCCAGTGATAGTATGTGCACTTGGAATGATAAAAAATTGAACAAAACAACACATTGAAAGAATCCCTGGAAACCCCAGCTTAAGAGATATACAAAAAATTGTCTTATTAAGTACAGCCCACACACTAAGGAAAACTTTATCTATGTAATGCTAGGGATGATAGGGAAGATAGAAAAACATGAAATGGGGCCATAACAACACGTCACGACCTGCCTTAGGTCTCCCCGCAGACTTGGTTGGTAGTGAGACCAAAGCAGAAATCGAAATATGATGAAAATGACATCATAATAATAATAACAATAAAATACTAATAGTAAAGATAAAATATAACAATAATTATAAAATTACGAAAAAAAAATCATATATAGTCATCCGAAGACATATGTGTTTCGCTGTATCACAGCTCATCAGTACGGTTAGATAGCCGATTGCTTTTAACCCAGGATTGAAACCCGACCGAACTGGCGATTCTACCTCTGGGCTATGGATGCTCGGTAGAAGAATTCAGACTTTTTAATATATATATATTATCATTATACACGCCTAATAGCCAGAGTGCTCTAATTCATTACTGAATGATATATATATATATATATATATATATATATATATATATATATATATATTCACTCTTATCTTTCTCAGAAATCCGTTTTTTGAGGAGAAGAAACTAAATTTATTAAAAGCTTAAAAGTAATCATGTATATTCTCAATTATACAAGTTTTGTCGAGCTCTTAATTCTAAATTTGGTCGCGCGTAAAGACATTATTGAGTGACAATCATTTGTCATACGTGACACACGCTTGAGCCATTATGTCTTTTTCTGACTGGACAGAAGATTTTTTCGCAGTAGATTGCCCTTAATTTTCGCGGTAAACTGGTTGTCAATTAAGGCTGTAGGACCCAATTTTTCCTGCAGGAAGACCAGACGAATTAATATCTTTCCCAAGGGCATTTGCGCGTAAGTGAATACAACTAGAATTCGAACTCAGTTCTTTTGTTCCGAGTCGATATTCACCGCCACACGACGCACATCTGATCAGAAAATGTTTGATTATGTCTACTGGATAATTTTATGTTTATAGAAATTATTTTTGGTTTATTGAATTTTTAGACACGTTTTAGATATTATCGTTTTATACATAATTAAATTTTATTATTGGACAAAATGATTTATATTTATTTATATAATTTTAAGCTAGATTTTTTTAATCTGTTATTTCTAACTTTGAGGAAATTCACGTAGTTTATAGGCTTTCGACTGTACAGGGTGGTTGATATCAATTACACTGTTCAAAAGAATAGTGAAGTCTGCTAAAACACGCGTACCCATTTAATATAACCTGAGAGTGTGTGTGCATTTTTCTGCATATACAGGGTACGATGGATGAATTGTCGTTTAAACTAAGAAAGATTGAAAATAATACTGACATCTCATTTTGACAGATATATTTACTAAAATTGGGGGTTCCGGGCATGACGGTAAACTGCATTCGACAGCAAGGCCTCTGATTGGGAGGTTGTGAGGATCATGAAACCACCTCTTAATTGTTGTTGTTCTCAGTTCTAACCTGAGCCGGAGTGGTAACACCTGTTAGGGTCCCAGCTATGGGCAAATAGCTAACCCTCAAACTGGAGTCAAAACATTATGAAAGTATAAAAATACACTTTTATAGAAATATATACATAAAAATAGACTTTAATAGAAAAATATACATTTTTGAAGGAAAAATATTACCAACAATACATTTTTGAAAAAGAAATTATTACCATAACACATTTTTGAAAGAAAAGTTATTCTCAGAAAAACATTTTTGAATACAAAACCAGAAGACATTTTCAGTTTTCTAAAATGAAAAACAATAAAAAAATTAATTAAAATCTGACTAAATCAACCTTCTCACTATAACCGAAAATTAAAAAAATACCTTAAAATCCCACCTTTTTGGCATTAAATCAGAGGTTGATATGCCTTTAAACAAAACTCAAACTCAAACTAAACTAGAATTGCACAGAAATACGTTGAAATACAAAACAGTAAAGTTATTCATTGAACTCAGCATTGACTTTAACCACGCCCTTTAGAAGACTTCGGAATCTCCTATAACGCCTTGTTTAAGTTGGTGAATGCTGCCATAATCGTTGCTCTTACTTCCTCTTTGGTGCTATAAGGAGTTTTGTAGGTCTCTCGCTCAACTGCGACCTGCACATAATGAACTAGAGGTTTTCAGTCTGTGGATTTAAGTGGCCAGATGTAAGGGGTGATATGGTCACAGAAATTGTGGGGCAGCCATTACTAGATTCTCCTGTTTGCGTGGCATAGCACAGAGTCTTGTTGTCAGTCGCCATCCTCTTGACCGAGGCCAGCACTACCTCCTCGAGGCACTTGATATATGCCTCCGTATTTATTCTGAGGCCCTGTCGGAAGATAAATGGAGGTATAACTCGTGATCACTCTAAACACTTTCTTAATCGCTATTATCCCAGTTGTCCAATATAGTTTCAACATCTGTACTCTAAACGACATCAGGCGAATGGATTCTAAAACAAGAAAGCTTCTTTCTAAGCATAAGATGCATCATCCAAAGGCTGATGTAGACCGTCTATACATACCCCATAAAGAAGGTGGAAGAGGTCTTATTCAGCTGGAATTGTCATACAAGACAACAACTATTGGCTTACTAACATACATAGAAACAACAAAGGATTGGATGATACAATTAGTAAGGCAACATGAAGAAAGAAAGAAAAAATATTCAATAATAAAAGAAGGCAGTAAATACAAACAAGATTTACAGTTAGTAGATTCTGTAGAAAAGCAAAACAGAAGCCAAGAACCAACTATTGCGGCAAAAAATATGAAAATGAAAGCCAAAGATAAAGCTCTTGAACAGATGAAACAACGCTGGCAAGACAAACCTCTGCATGGCCAATATCCAGAACGTGCCAATAAATCCAATGTTGCCAAAGTTAATACTCATCGATGGTTACGTGCATCTGGATTAAAGTCTGAAACTGAAGGCTTTATGCTGGAAATTCTCCTCAGTCGTTCCTGTCTTTAAGAATTGTGGTGAACCCTCGGACCCATCCAACTATCGGCCTATCAGTCTTCTACCGATATTCGGGAAAGTATTCGAGGCTATAATCAATGCTGAAACAGTTCATCATCTCACCGCCCACAAACTGTTCTCCGACAGGCAATATGGATTCCGCTTTGACAGGTCCACGGCCGACCTGCTAACAACTGTAACGGAGTACATGCTACAGGCCCTTGATGAGTCTGACGAGGCTCGCGCGGTTGCTCTGGACATCTCCAAGGCTTTCGACAGGGTTTGGTACCCTGGCCTCCTATGCAAACTACGCGGTTATGGTATTACCGGTCGCCTGCTTGACCTAATCCAATCTTTCTTAAATAACCGCAAAATGAAGGTCGTTCTGAATGGGCGTGCCTCTTCGTCCTACAGCACGAATGCTGGTGTCCCACAGGGCTCTATCCTGGGCCCGACGCTCTTCCTTATTTTCATCAACGACCTCCCAGATGAGATCAAGTCCCAAGTAGGCATCTACGCAGATGACACTACAATATACTCCCGCTCCAGTAAGAAACCTGTCGTGGCGGACAGACATAATCTCGCTGCTGACCTTGAGCGGGATCTACACTCTGTGGTGAACTGGGGCAAGAAGTGGCTAGTCAACTTCAGTTCCTCTAAGACCAAGCTCTTGTCTGTCAACCATTACAGGCAACCTCTTCTGCCTCCCATAAGCATGGACCAGGTGATTCTCCCGAAGAGTAATACACTACGCCTCCTCGGACTTACCCTGTCCTCAGACCTCAAATGGAACCACTATATTGAATCCATAGCAAAATCTACTGCTAAGAAGGTTGGGTCACTATGTCGATCCAGGATGTTTTTTCCACCTGAATCCATCTGCATATATACAAGTCAACCATTCGTCCGTGCATGGAGTACTGCTGCCATTTATGGTCAGGTGCCCCTGCCGTTCTCCTCCGTGTTCTTGACAAGCTCCAAAGGAGAGTCTGTAATGTGATAGGTACTGATCTGGCGACTCGACTGCAGCCACTTTCCCATCGTCGAAATGTGGCCTCCCTCTGTCTCTTCTATAAATATTTTCATGGCTTCTGCTCGGATGAGCTTAAGTCACTGATGCCTCCTCAACAGGTGTTTACCCGTGCAACCAGACTGGCAACTGGGTCCCACCCATTCACAGTCAGGTTAGCCAAATGCAGACGACAATTCTACTCCTGCAGCTTCCTCTCTAGCACTTCCCGCCTGTGAAACTCACTCCCGTATTCTTGCTTTCCTGACGGCTACAACCTCCAGAAATTTAAATGCAAAGTTAGTACTCATCTACTAACCACTGGCCTCTAGTTCTCTCCCCTCCCCTGTATAACCTTCCCTTTCTCTCCACCTATGTATCTGTCATCGCACCTTCTTTCTCAGCTTTCTATTGTTCCTTTCTAACTAGCTTGTACTCCTCACTCTTTTCTAATTAATCTTTTTACATTTATGTAACCCCCTGCACATCAGTGGCGTTTCCGTCTTGCTCGGGGTGAAATGAAAAAAAAAAAAAAAACAAGACCAAAGTCTTTTCACTAGAAACTTTCAGGCAAATATTATGCATAATAATATGGATCCAAAATGCAGGTTTTGTGATAAACACCAAGAAACAATAGACCACCTAATCTCAGGCTGTTCTGTGCTTGCCCCAAATGAAAATGAAAATCGCCACGATAGAGTTGGGCAATATTTACATTGGGCAATGTGCAAACATTATGGAAAAGCTGTAGGCAAGCACTGGTATGAACATCACCCAGCACCGGTTACAGAAATAAAAGATGTAACCATTCTATGGGATTACACCATCTACACAGACAGAAAAATTGAAGCAAACAGGCCAGACATTATTGTTAAAAACCAGAAGGAGAAAACTTGTCTATTAATTGATATGGCTTGTCCAGCGGATTGTAACATAGCAATCAAGTAATTTGAAAAACTGTCAAAATATAAAGACCTGGAAATTGAAATAGAAAAAATGTGGAAATTGAAAACAAGAGTTGTGCCAGTGATAGTAGGTGCACTTGGAATGATAAAAAATGGAACAAAACAACACATTGAAAGAATCCCTGGGAACCCCAGCTTAAGAGATATACAAAAAATTGTCTTATTAAGTACAGCCCACACACTAAGGAAAACTTTATCTATGTAATGCTAGAGATGATAGGGAAGATAGAAAAACATGAAATTGGGCCATAACAACACGCCACGACCTGCCTTAGGTCTTCCCGCGGACTTGGTTGGTAGTGAGACCAAAGCAGAAATCAAAATATGATGAAAAATGACATAATAATAATAATAATAATAATAATAATAATAATAATAATAATAATAATAATAATATCTTGTAACTCAATAGCTATAAACTTTCGGTGTTGAAAAAATTTTACAGGCAGTAAAATGTGGTTAATGTATTTTGTAATATATAGAAAAAGAGATTAAAAAAAAAGAATAAAGAGGTCAGTCAATGAGACGTATTAAGTGGGGTGGGAGGTTATGACATTTAAAGAATGGTGTGTGTACGACACAATAGACAGAAGTGTTTCAATGTTTTACCACAGAAAGCTAGATATGACAAAAATTTTCAACCGGAAAAAGATAAAGATAAACTAGAAAAAATAATTAAAAAGTTAAAAAAAAAGAGAGAAGATTCAAAATAGAAGAGGAAGAAAATGGAAAGACTAGCAAAGAAAAATTTAAACGTTGGAAAACATAAAATAAACAAAAGAAAAGAAAAGAAAATAATATCAAACCAACATAAAAGAACAATGATAAAAATAAAATCAATCTTAAGGAGATTTCTTCATAAATACAAATAAAAAATAATAGTAAACAAAAAATTTGCCAAATTAATTTTTAAGTTATAAAAAAACAAATAATGAAAATATTGAGAGAAATTTAGATGTATTTAAGAGTATCGAAAATTCTATGGTTGCAAAATTTAGTAAATTTATTACATAGATTCAATAAGTCAATTTTGGTGGAATTTTCCTTGTAAGCAAAGGAAAAATATTTAATGTAGCAATTTACATATTCTAGATATAGTTAATAATATTTTCCATTTAACTTTAGGAGTTTTATTTGAGATAGTAGCTAAGTATACAATAGAATCTGTAAGGCATTTGTTTTGCATAGGGCATACGTTAGAGTTATGACAATGACAGGAACTTATGTTATTATCATTATTATCATTTATCGTTGGTTAATATAATGTAGGTTTAGAACTTTATTATAGTGTTTTTTATCAAATCGAGCTCATCAGTGCAGTTATAACTAAGTTTCAGTGTATTTTTATTAACAATTTTCCTTGGTGGATTTTTAGGTAGGAAGTTTTTGAACTAGATTAAGGATTTTATTGCCTAACTTGGTACTAACCATTTGGGTAAATGGTGGTGCGTACCAAATTATCTTCCTAGTTCAATTATGTTTGATATTATGATTAATTTGTTCATGATACTTAATATCCTTGCAATTATAGAAGCTGTATTTTATGGCTGTATTATAATAATGACTAAGCTGATAGAAAATGACTTCAGCAGAGGAATTATTGTTATTTCTGTGTTCAACTGAATGTGGTATATGTTTAATAATAGCGGGTGATTTGAATTAGGATATATATATATATATATATATATATATATATATATATATATATACGCTAAAAAGTCTGCTTCCTTCTACCGAGCGCCCATTGCTCAAAGTTAGAATCGCCGAATGACGCCAATTCGGCCGGGTTTTAATCCTGGGTTAAAAGAAATCGGAGTCTAACCGTACTGATGAGCTGTGATGCAGCGAAATAAATCTGTCTGCGGATGACTATATATATATATATATATTGTCTTACGAAGATGTCTTACGGGGTTTCATGCGTTATGCAATCATCAGGTGAATTTTTCAAATGCACATTTATTAATTCACGTTAATATATATATATATATATGTGTGTGTGTGTGTGTGTGTGTGTGTGTATTAATTTAAAAAATGAACAAATAGGGAAAATTCCAAAAACCAGATCTTATTAATATTAATTTTATTAATATTAAAATTGATCAAGGTGAAGGGATCGATGTAAATATTTACAGAACCAAATATATATAGGGATTATCTAAGCGTAGCTTAGATGTGGCTCAAGGCCGAAAGTATGGTGTACCCAGTGAGGCCAAATATATATAGTATGTCAAAAAATTCCGAAATTTACATTCGTTGAATGGCCATTTCATGGATGTTTTGGGGATTCTTCTGGTATTGAAATTTTGTACTATATTTATTTGGAGTAATAAATTTTTGTTTTCGATCGGTGCTGATGAAGTGAGAATTTTTTCGCTGAAATGGACATTCAACAAATGTAAATTACCGAATTTTTTTACATGCTCTCTCTCTCTCTCTCTCTCTCTCTCTCTATATATATATATATATATATATATATATATATACTGATATGGCGCGTCTTAGACTACTCGATAACGCCTGTCTAAACGAAGTCAAATCAAGCCTATATAACATAATTTTCGATTTGCAAATAATCATCTCTGCTCTGAAACGTATTTCAGAGCAGAGATGTTTATTTGTAGGCTTTTTGAATAAATAGAAGCAAGATGAGAAAGATTTTAAAAATCAAAATTTTCCAACACGTCCGTGTCCTTTCACAGGAAACGAGAAATAAAAAAACGAAATGTGCCTTTTTTTAGGGGGGCAATCTTTTTTTAAAATTATTTACGTATGCGTTATATTAATGAAAATAACTAAGAATTTTGAGTTTATCACGATTAGTTTTGTACAGGGTTTGTATAAGACCGTTTTCTGGAAACAGTATTATTTGAATAATCGCAAAGTCTTTCATAATCCTTTCACTTATGCTTCTTCCCCGGTTATGGGTAAACAGTAGGACAAACTTATAGACTTAGGTAGCAACCGGTCTAGAAAAAAGATGACTCTGAATTCAAATCTCTGTGCCAATTACCCCATATTCTGTATTTGGCTGTTGTTTAAGGATGGGCATCGCCAAGCGATCTGAAATCCACTGAAAGGATCATGAGATTAAAATAATCAATGTTTCTTCAGCATTCAAGTGCCCCCGACGATTTAACCAGGCGACGGATTGAAGACGACGACGAAGACGACGATGAGAATGATGATGATTAACGGGTGTAGTTTCTGAGTAGCCTGGTGACTTGTTTACATTACTGGGAGTTAAACTCAACTCTAACCCTAAGCGAAATTCGTACGTACGATCCATTGCTAAAGATCCTGGAAAAATATTCGGTACCCTGTACCGCTCCAGTAAGTACCTGATTCTAACTGCTGCTATCCTCTACGCTTACAAGAACCAGATCATGTCAATTATAGAGTAATACCGTGATGCCGAGTCTTCGCTTTCCAATCTTGATAAAGCCCGAAAGTGCCTCCGCGTCTGTGTAGTTGATGAAATATTTTCAATTCCTTTTCCACAGATGAAACGCTCTGAGCCTCTCGGAACTCGCTATTTTTATGGAACTACATTTCTTAGTTTCTCCATTTTAACCTTCACGTCTATGACGTGATATGCCGCGCATATTGTAGCGAACCACATCATTCTCTTTGTATTCCGTTGGTGAGATATAAGTTCCCGTCGGACAGCTTCTTTTCAAGGACCGCTACTTTGTGAAAAAGACTACCAAGAGAATGCTTCCCAGATCACTGAAATCTTAACCTGATCAAGTCTAGGATTAACCCTCCTAAATATCTCCAATGTTTTCCACTTACTATCTATCTACCTTGAGTAGCTCTTGGGCTTTGTACTAAGTGAATATTAATGAAAAAAGTCATATAATTAAATTAAATATTTATTTATTACTTAGGCTTAATTAAACCAGATATTAATTAATAAATATAATTGTAAATAATTCGTAATTGTTCTGATAACAAATGTTATAACTTTACGGACGGGGCAACACGTTTAAGAATACAGAGACCGGTTAAATAGCCACTAAATAAAAAAAACACGACTGATCTCTGAAGTTGATTGGTTGATTGGTTAGCTTTGTTTAGTGGCATATCAACATCATTATGGGTTATTTAACGCCTAAAGCTAAATATTTTGTTCTTCCGGCAGAATGTCTTCTTACCAGGAGATTTTGAGGAGCGTGAAACCACCTCTTAATTGTTTACCAGGTCTACCCTTACCCAAAGTGGTAGCACCTGTTAGGGTCCCAGCTAGGGATCACCAAGCGTGTATCACGTATGGCACTTAAGGTAGTTGTAACGTTATTCAGTAATGTCGAGGACACGTGAGGAGTTTATGAAAAATTAGTCTTCTTCTTCTTCTTCATGTGCCGTGTTCCTTCAGGACGTTTGGGATCATTGAATTTCACTTGGCTCTATGTCTTGTCACTCTCAATATTTTTCCTCTAGGTATCTCTAACATAGCTCGCTCCGCCATCCATTTGCTAAGACTAACAAATATGTCTTACGCTGCTTTTCTCTGTCGCTCCTTTCTTTTTTTTCTTCAAAATAAGCATTTAATATCGCAGCATTTTACTAAAAATTGAAGACAACCATTAATATTCTTGGGGAATATACATCTACCAGAACCACAAGGTAGTCTAATTATTATTGTAATATTATTAATTGATTATCGGTAAAAAGATTGTATTGCGTCAAGAAAGGAATGTTTGTTCGCATCGAAAATTAACATTCGATTTTATATGGATCTATATCACTAGTGAGGCGTTATTTTTACTCATATATAATAATTTTTGAATGTGCAAATTTAACTATCATCGAGTCATTGCTCATCAAGGTACTAGTTTGATAGACTAGACAGGTCGTCGGCCCTGAGCAATCTATGGAAAAGAAGGTATCAAGGACGATAAAAAAACGGTGAAATCTTGCTTAAGCCGGTGCAACAACAGACGTGATGAGCTAGAATATTTTGGTGCTAAATATACAAACTTCGAAGAATTCTGGCGTCAAAAACTCACTATTTAAAGGAAACAGCACCTACTTTGGCTGCGATCACAAACACTGACATTCGTGTTCCTACTGCTCTGCGCCTTTATATTTGGGTTGCAATGCTATCTCCGGATCTACTAATGAATTGAAAAAAAAGTCTTCTTTGGAACCGAAGGGCTACCATGAATATAACAATTGCTATTTCAATTTTGGTTGTATTTTTTTTAATGCAATGATAGAAACAAGCAAAATGAGAATAGTTGTCTTATAGCTGCAGTATTATTGAACTGTTAATAATAAGATTTTAAATATTTAGCAATATAACGAAGGTAGGGTCTACACTTCATGAGAATTGGAGCAACATAATCTTCTTATCTTATTTCTCTCATCTTACCTTCTTCGGAGGTGTGACCTTAATATAATAACATTATATAAGCTACATGGCTCGAGCCTTTAGTGTGTGATGGCGGATTTGCAAAGACGTAATGGGTGCAGTGTTAGAATCGAATACATTTATCGTGGTGGCTGCAGTAGCGTTAGTGTCGTAAAGCATGGAAATAAAATATTCGCTATTCTCTACAGTTTAAATCTTTTTCTTGAAAGCTTTAAACAATTTATGGTTTTCACTGCTTTTCTTTATATCTTTCTTGATTTAACTTTGTCTTAGGTTCTCTTGTGTCGCATAGCGCACAAAAATATCGATGTAAAATATATTGATAAGAAAAACAAGATTAATAAATTCATGTCTACTTTAGCGAGAATAAACGTTCATGCAAATAGCAGCGGTCTGTCAGTTAAAAGACATCATTGGCGACCGACCAAAAGAAATAAAAAAAAGAAAAGCTAACAGCTTCAAGCTGTTCTCTGAGAGTTATTACAGGGGAGGCGAAGAAAGACGGAGACACAACAGAGAAAGGCAAACTGCCATCTTTTTAATAATTAAACCGACAGATCGTTTGATGCTTGTTGTCTCATATTTTGCCATGTGATACGAATATTAGGATGAAATTAATATCATCTTCGTCAAAGATTCGACGTATCAAATTATTGCTGTAACAATATTGGATACACAAGCAGAATATTAAAAAATCCACCTGTAAAAGAGTAGGGCATCCAATATATTTTGTATTTACTAACTTTAAATTAGTTTGACATAAAGCTGAAGCTATTCAATCTTTTCCAGCATTGAGAAAGTTCAAAATGGTTTGATTGACCTTGTAGTTGATTAATTATTTTTCAACATAAAATCTTATCCGAAACATCGCAAGCGTCTTGCTATTGCGATTTCCATGGAAAATCTAACGAATTACATTTGTCGTTTTCACCAATTCAGACTTTTACCCCAAAGACCCGCCATGGTATGTACACAGGTGCGATTCATCCTTATTTCTTTCGTATTGCATTCGTAAGAAGAAAATTTCATTCGATCAGGCGTTCCGGGCATGATGATAAATTACATCGAGCAGTAAGATATCTAGCTGTGTGGTTTTGGGGAACGTAGAACCACCTCTTAATTGATGTTGTCTCCAGGTTCTGGACGGTAGCACCTGTTGTGGTGGGGTCTTAGCTATGTTCATATAGTAAACATACACACTGTGATGAAACACGATGAAAGTATGGAAATACATACTTAAAATTTCCAATAATATATTTCAATAATTTTTTTTTTAAAAGCTCTCTTTCGTTATTAAATGATCTATAGAGAGTTGTCATATTGTTAAGCAAATCAAACCAATCATTCGGACCACTTTAAGGATGTTGTGGAAGAAAAATTTATCTCTGCAGAATCTATCATACATATCTATAAATCTACAGTTCGGCCTTGCTCCTGCTATATATTTAGAGCTTCTTGACAAAATCCAAAGAAAAATCAGCAACATTACTAGTCGTAACCTGGTATCTCGTCTTCAGTCACTTTCACATGGTCGTATATTTGTTTCTCTGTACTTTTTCTATAAATGCTTTCATAGTAAATTTTTGGATGAACACTTTGCCTTGACTTTATGAATTTAAGCGCGTTATGGCGCAGTGGATATCGGCTCGGAACTAGAAATCGGGGAACCGAGTTCGAATTCCAGCTAAATTCATTGCATTCACTTACATGCAAATACCCTTGGGAAATGTATTAATCCGTCACTTCCTTCCAGTTATGGGTTAAATAATAGGACAGATTGGGTTCTATAGCCTTGGCTGGCAACCAATCTACCGCAGAAAGCAATGGCAACCTATTGCGGGATAATCTTCTGCCCAATCAGTCATGTCTCTTTCGAGACATGATCGCCCAGCGTTTACCACGTATGCCACTTTCAACATATCAGTTAAATAAAAACGACAATCATTCACACTCACTCTCACTCTCTCACACACACACACAAATATATATATATATATATATGCTACGCTAGTATCTACGTATCGTTCATTCAGTAATGAATTAGAACACTCTTAGCTACTGGCGGATGTTTGCATGGTATAACACACGCTAAAAATTTGCGTTCTTCTACCCATAGCTCATAGGTAGAATCTCCGACTGATGACAATTCGGTCTGGTTTCAATCCTGGCTAAATGCAGTCTGATATCTAACCGTACTGATGAGCTGTGATACAGAGAAACGAATCTGTCTGCGTATGACTATGTATATGTATATATATTTATAAATATACTCTAGTCATTCGCAGACTGATCTGTTTCGCTCTATCACAGCTCATCCGTACGGTTAGACATCCGATTGCTTTTTACCCATGATTGAAACCCGACCAAATTGGCGTCAGTCGGCGATTCTACCTCTGAGCTATGGGCGCTCGGCAGAAGGAGGCAGGCATTTTTAGCGGATGATGTATCTTCCGCCAATAGCTAGAGTGATCTAATTCATTAGTGAATGAGCGATGCGTAGATACTAGAGTAGCTACTGTTTTTTCAAAGTCTACCATTCTTCCAGAGTGCTCAATCAGGGTGTGAGTGCGTAAATAGTCATATATATATTTGTAAATATATATACTTAATAGCTCTATTATATTACAATGAGCACTATTCTATTAACACTTAATTAATATTTATATATCTGTATGTAATGCATGTATACACACATGTATACTTATTTACACACACATATATATCGAAAGTTTTGTTAAAAATCTTGTTTTGATTTTAGTTAGCGGGTAACTAAACCGTAACGACAGTTTATAATGGCAAGCGTAATATTACATATCTCAGGTTTTGATTCTATTGACAAGCACATTAATTTAGAAATTCTTGCAAAAATCAAATAATTGTTGAATTTTAATGAAGCTTTCACAAATAAATGAAGTTGTTTTTTGAATTATTATTTTAAAAAAATATTGGTAAAAATATATTTTTTATATCTGTTACCGCCCTTCACGTAAATTCATGAAATTTAAAAAAATTAAATTTTGATGGGAAAATTGGCATGACTCATTAGGGAAAGTAAATCATTATTTTTTAAAAACATTTTGCCTCTATTTCCGAAAATCTGCTCTCAATAGTAAAAATAAAATATGCAATAAAATTAAGAAATTATTTAATTTGATAAGCTTTTAATAGCTTTGGTAAATGATATATATTAAGAACATTACAGTCTAAAGAACTATTCAATTAATAAGGAAATTGAAAAGAATTGTTTTCATTTTTTTAAATGATAATAATTTACTAGGGAAACCCATGGAATTTCCACGGAAGGATAATTATGATTTCTTGGAAAAATTTTATTTGTTGTACTACAAATGATAATAACATCTTCAAACATAAAGGTACTGGATAATAAAATAATGATAACACAGAGTTTTTTTGTAAAAAAATCGGTCGGAAGAGTTGAATATTTACACATTCACGAAATAAATCATTACCGAATGATTTGTAAAAATTTATTCAATAAATTTTCATTATAAACCTCTGTTTGTTTCTAATATTGAATTCTCATCGGATTAATATCCCTCGTGAATTATCCATACCAATTTACCAAGGATACTACTTATATATATATATATATATATATATATATATATATATATATATGTGTGTGTGTGTGTGTGTGTGTGTGTGTGTGTGTGTGTGTGTGTGTGTATACCTTTTTATTATCGTCTCACCACACGCAAGGCAGAATTGCCACTGGTGCACAGGGTGTTACATAATAGGAAAGGGATGAAAGAGGTGAACAGGTCACAGTACTTGTTCGATAATGGGTAAGAGAAAAACGAGTACATTGGTGTAAAGAGAGCAAAGAGTAAAGTGAGAAAGTGGATGGGAATCAAGGGGAAAAGAAATGACAGTTGACGTTGCTTTTATACTCTTAGAGATTGTAACTATCAGGGAAACAAGAATACGGAAGGGAGTTCCGCAGGGGGGAAGTGCAAGAAAAAATACTGAGGGAGTAGAAGTTGCGTTTATATTTGATTGTTTTCACAGTAAAATGGTGGGACTTTGTTGCCAGTCAAGTAGCTCTAGTAAGGTGGGGACACCAAAAGTTAAGCAAGTGGGAGCGGAAACCGTGAAATTATTTGTAAAAGAGACAGAAGCAACATCTCGTCAGCGAGAGACAGACTGGAGTCGGGCCGCCAGGTCAGGATCGATTACATTGTAGATTCCTTTTAGGATCATGTCATGAACCCTAAGGTGAAATATGAAATCAGTATTCAATGCAGGGGCGGATGGTATATGTGCATGAACGATTCAAAAGAGAAGAAGTACCTGGCCCGACACAGGAAACCGTCCTTTTTATCCGAAGATTTAGCAATTTATTCAAAGCAGTCGTCCCCCTTCAGGTCAGATGAGAGAGTGAGAGCGAGGAGGTGTAGTGTACTGCTGTCAGGGATTCTAGCGTGATCCATGCTGATGATGGGTAGGAAAGATTGTCTATGGTGTTTATATATATAAATACAGAACAGTTTTCATTATAATAGTGTATATATATATATATATATATATATATATATATATATATATATATATATATATTGTCTTACGAACATGGCACATCTCAAGAGTTTCATGCGTTATGCAATCATCAGGTGCATTTTTCAAATGTTCAAATGTACATTTATTAATTCACGTTACTTATATATATATATATATGTATATAGGAAAAACTGCTAAAAAGTTGTAAGTTTAAAAATGTATTTTTTTGACAGTATTTGTTTATTTCTGTTATTATATTTTATATTTCAGACCGTCCTCGGTCCTTCATCAGAAACAAATGATTTTAAAATTTAAATTAGAAACGCATTTCGCGAGAACGTTCGTGGAGAGTGATTGTTTACATTACGTGACGCAGAAAGCGACAAATTTTTAAAAAATATTTGTCAACGTAAACCTATCTTTAATAATACTTATAAATTTTGATTTAGAGAAAATTTTTTAATTGTATCTAAAAAATGTTTAGCTATTGAAATATTTATAAAGATTCAAAACACCTAAGTCCCTATTTAACCCTAGCCAGTGTGTATTTAATTTTAAAATCCAGTATTTTTCTTTCTTTCTGCGTGAGTGTGTAGAACTAAAATCGGAGTCTATTAGTAAACATTTGCAGTTTTCTAAAGTGTGACCCGGTTGATTGAAGTGAACTGCTATGGGGGAATATTGGTTGTTTTGGCGTATGATAAGTTTGTGAATATTGAAACGAAATCTAAAGCTATTGCCAGATTCACCAATATATCCACTATTTGGACATATTGAACAGAAGAGAAAATATATAATGTTTTGGCTGTCACAGGTGAGGTATGGTGGGTGCAATTTGAGTTTGGTGTTGGGTAGAGAGAATATTGAGTCGTTAACTAAATGTTTACAAATTAAGCACCGGGGTTTCTGACATTTGAAATTCCCTGATAGGTTTGTATTTTTTATATATTTGGTAGAAGTGAGGATAGCTGATAGGTTGGGTGTTTGTTTCATTGCATTTATGAGTGGTTTATAAAAAATGTCTATGATTTTTTTGTTTGATTTGAGGTTCTTGTTATCATTTTTTAAATTTTTGATAAGTGTGTGGGAATATTGATAGTGGTTAAAAACCATTGGAATTTGGTTGTTGTTTTTTCTTTTCTTGTATGTGAGAAGTGTTTTACGATCTATGTGGATGGTTTTATTTAGTGCTTCTTTTATTATTTTTATTGGGTATTTACATTTTAGAAATTGCTTTGTTAGGTTGTTAATGTTGTTTAGAAAATCTGGATGGTCTGAGCATATGCGTTTGATTCTTAGAAATGAACTGTATACGATAGATTTTTTTAATTTAAGGGGATGACAACTGTTAAAGTGTAGGAATTTATGTTGGTTTGTGGGCTTGTTGTATAGACTGGTGGAAAGTGTATGTTTGTTTAATTTTATCATGACGTCTAATTAATTTAATTTTATCATGACATCTAATTAATATTAATTAATATATATATATTAATTAATTAATTAAAAAAAGATGAACAAATAGGTAAAATCTCCAAAACCAGATCCTATTAACATTAATGTTATTCATATTAAAAGTGATCAATGTGGAGAGCTCGATGTAAATAGTATCATCTATTTACAGAGCCAAATATGGAGAGTATATATATATATATATATATATATATATATATATATATATTCTTCACTACACGATAACATAATTGTTAAAATATAAAATAAGTTACTGTTAAGGAGCAAACACGTGGTAAAAACTTTAATAAATGGTAGTTTAATTTCATAACTGGTAGTAAAGAGGATGAACTGAGCCGACGCTGCCTCACTATTGTCTCTATTAACATGACCGTGACAGGAAGGATATATATATATATATATATATATATATATATATATATATATATATATATATCCTTCCTGTCACGCTCATGTTAATATATATATATATATATATATATATATATATATATATGACTGACTCCAATTCGGTCGGGTTTCAATCCTGGGTTAAAAGCAATCGAATGTCTAACCGTATTGATGAGCTTCGAAAATACACGTCTGAAGACAACTAAAGACCACTGGCCTAAAACAATATTTTTAATAAATTAATATTTTATTCATATACAAAATAGAGAATTTCATTGATATTCACTATATTACAGAAAATATTTAAGACACTTGTAGCCCATTGTGGTGGATATCAGCTGGGAATAAGAAACCGAAGATCCGTTTGAATTTGTTGCATTTACTCACGAAAAGTATTAATCCATCTCTTCTCTCTCCGGCCATGGGTTCAATAGCAGGACAGATTGAGTTGGCAACTAGTCTACTGCAGAAAGAAATGGCATCCTACTGCGGAGAAAATCTTCTGCCTCGTCAGTTATACATCGAAAGAGACATGATCGCCCAGGCGTGTATCGTGTATGGCACCTAACTGACTGATTTGGATAAGAGAATTGAATAGCAGGACTGACTGAGTTCCCTAACGTAGAAAGAAATGGCAACCTACTGTGCAGAAATCTTCTGTCTCGTCAGCCATGGATAGAAAGAGACATTATGGCCCAAGCGTATAACACGTAGCTGATCTGGGCCATGTGTTCTTAAGGACACATGGCACACCGGATATAGACGTTGGTTGGTTTCTGTGACTTGACCCAAAGAGTTGTGAGTTCAAAACCAGGCTACAGCAGTGGTAAACAAGTAACTTGCAGGGTTAGAGGGAGATGACTTCTAATCGTGGCATTAATACTACGCAAGAAATGAGAATTATATACCCCAGTAATTGTAATAAAGGGTTCGGTTCAAAATTCCTAGCAGTACACTCCTGAAGAAGGCCGAAGCGTACAACGACCGAAACGTCGTACAAATGGCAACAAAGGTGAGGAAAATAGTCCGAATAATGCAAATGCTGGATAAAAGAATTGAACTACTGGATTGATTGGGTTGTATAGCCTTGGTTGGCAACCAGTCTATCGCAGAAAGAAAGCGCAACCTACCGAGGGGAAAATCTGTCTAGTTAGTAATGTATCGAAGAGACATTATGGCCCAAGCATTTATCACTTATGGCACTTAACTTACTGTTAGCAACATTAACTACTAATGATACATGTGGTTTATAAGCATTTATTACAATGTATTGTCTGTATATTAATACAAGCCGAATTAGACCATACTCTTTTTAAACGTATATTTTTTAGACGTATATTTTTTAGACTAGTGTTTTTTAGAACAATATTGTTAAACCGATATTCCTTACACCACCAGTATTTCTTCGTTGGATGATCTAGATCGATAGGTAGATAGATAATGTAGACTTTAAATAGCTAAAACACCCACACACATTTCCATCTCAAATAGAGAGTAAGTAGGAGTGTCCACTTGTCTTGTTGGGTATGAAGAATCTACGATTATCTCTTGAAATATCTAATAATCATGCAACAGACACAGGACTGTTTTATCGGAGATACCATCTTAATCGACCGTTCTTCATGTAAGAAGTAGATGTTACCTTTTAGCGGATACAAGAGAGGCCGAATGAATAATTTACGCAATAGATTTCCCGAAAAAAAGATTAATGTGTCTCGTTCATTTACAACCCTAGTCACCTGGTCGGTAGATCATAGTCCGACCGAATCTTACTGAACTAAAGTGTTCCATGGGAAATTATTCCATGTGATCTATTTCAATGTAATATTAATGGGGTTTCTCTAGTCCCTATTGAATTTAACTCAGTTTGAGTTGAGAACATTTCATGCTTATTATATAGTTACAAGTCGCAAGAGCCACTCAAGTTAGAATTTTTGAATGGACACACACACACACACACACACACACACACACACATACACACACACAAAGAAGAAGTATGAGGATTAGTAGAACAGATGTTGACCCTAAATGTGGACAGCGTTAAGATTATAGGGAGCTAGAAAGTATCCTCTTATTTGACTCTTTCAGGACGAAGTTTCGGGATGTGGCAATCCGCTCACTGCTCTATAGCTACTTTCATGGAAAGTGTTCGGATGAACTACATTTCTTGGTTCCGACAGTTCAGACCTTCACGGAAAGGAAACACCATGCCACTTACATAGTAACAAGCCACCTGCATCCTCCACCCCGGTATTCAATGAGTGAAAAGTAACTTCAACTCGAATAGCTTCTTCCGCGAACCACAGCTATGTGGAACCGATTCTCTATTGTAAATGATTTTGGCTTTTAAGTTTCGTTTCGATGTAAATGGTAAAATGTTTTATTTTTCCTTAGTAATGTCGCTGTTTGAAAGAATTTTTAAGGGTTGGGTCAGTAAGCATCGGTCATTCTGAACTCCCCCGTCCTCTTAACCTAGGTATAGAAGCATGCGCTGTAGGCTCTCTCTCTCTCTCTCTCTCTCTCTCTCTCCCCTCCGATTTCAACTAGCCAAACATGGTGGGTGACTCGCCTAAAATATCTGGGAAAATTAAAGAATGGTATCAACCTTTGTCGGGAAGACTACGATGGAACTGAAGCAGAGGTCTAGTAAAGAGTCTCTTCCTTTAGGGTTATTAGAGAAACGTGTGGGGAAGTCCACCACTTGCGTAAGAGCTTGGGTTATTGAAAAATTCATGGTGCGGACCCCAGCAAGGTCGGTGACAGAGTTTTCCAGCCACTTGGTGTGGTGCGCGTTAAAGTCACCAAACACAGATATATGGGCAGATGGATGATAAGAAATGGCCTTGTCGATAGTAGTAGAGATGCTATTCAAGTACCGAACAGTCAGAGGAGGAGGGGGAGCGGTAGAGGAAGAAAAGATAGCTACTCGAGCTTAGAAGTGTGAGACAGAAGCACATGAAAGTATAATCCAGGGATTCGAGAGATGTTACCCTGGCTAAAGTGAGGTGTTCGCTGACATAAACACCAATCCCATGCATATGGACATTGGATTCCTTCCTGAAGAGGGGAAGGTAACCAGGAACGAAAAACTCAGAGGAGGGGATAGAAGGGTCAAGGTTAGTCTCACATATAGCTAAGATGTCAGGTGAGTTAGTTTGGAGGAATGATTCTACGCTGTTAAGGTTAGTGCGGATACCACGTATGTTTGTGAAAGAGACGCAGATAGGTTTGGGCATTTTCTGACTAGCTGGTTTAGTTTTGCTATTTTGTTTGTTTGATTTCATAGTGGTTTAGTTGGGGAGAGAGAGAGAGAGAGAGAGAGAGAGAGACAGAGTAGAATCAGACGGTCACTATCGAATCCATTGCTAAGTCCGCTGCTATGAAGGTCGGTTCTCTGTGCAGGGCCCGGAAGTTTTTCCCGTCTGAATCTATCCTGCACATATATAAATCTATCATCCGCCCGTGTATTGAATACTGCTGCCACATCTGGTCGGGTGCCCCTGTAACTCTCATCGGGCTTCTTGACAAAATACAGCGGAGAATCTGTAACGTGATCGATACTGACTTGGCGGACCGGTTGCAACCACTCTCTCACCGGCGTGACGTGGCTTCCCTGTGCCTCTTCTATAAGTACTTTCACGGCTTCAGCTCCGATGAACTTAGGTCATTGGTGCCGCCTAAGTACGAATTTACACGAGATACTAGATTAGCAACTACGTCCCACCCTTGTACAATGAAACAGATAAGATGTAACCGTAATTTCTACTCCAATAGTTTCTTTTCTCGCGCTTCCGGCCTGTGGAATTCCCTTCCACATGTCTGCTTCCCCGACAGCTAAAATCTCCAGGAGTTTAAATGTAAGGTCAATAGACACCTCCTAACACACTAACTTGCATTTATTCTCTCAAACACTCTCACCATCTAACCAACCCTCATTCTCGGTATCCTTAACCGTCTATCACCCTCCTTCTGACATTTCCTATATCTAACCATCCTTTCTCATCACTTCCCCGCCCTTATGTAACCCCCTGCGCAATAGTGGCAGTGGAATGCCTTGCTCGGGGTGAAACGATTAAAACAAAAAGAGGACTTTTCGCCGAGGAATTCAATGTTTACCTCGTCGAGTCTAGAGTAAACCATTATCTTCCCCTTCTTTCTGTATAAACTGCCTTTTAACGCAAGACTTTACCTCGAGAAGCCGAAGGGATTTGTACAGAGTGAACCTTACTGTAAAAAAAAATAGCTGTCCGAATGGAAGTTACTTCTGAATAATGGAATATGAAGTGTGATTCATCCCAGTGTATGCTGCTTGGTGGGTCTTAGCCATGAAGGTCTGAACTGGTGAAAATGAAAATAGAGGGACGTCTGACGTTGCATCTGTAGGAAATCGGTTTTAGAGCGGAAAATAATTCATACCCACAAGGACGCTTTTGATTAAAACCGGTTCCAGCCCAGATATGGCAACAGCACTCTGTTTTTGGTCTGATCTGTAAAAATAGGGCATAGCAAGGGGGTTAGATAGTTCCTAGAACAGTACACACGACTAGTCAGATTTTAATCACCTCCAGCGATGGGTCATAGAGTAAAGAAACAAATGACCAATCTAACTGAACAAACTTAGGTTATTATAGTTATTCTAGAAACTATTCGAATTAATATTTTCATCTTGATTTGGCAGATATGTTCCTCGATCTTCCTCGGGCGTTAGTCTTTGGGTATCACTTGTTATATACGTACACCGGTTATCACATTTAATTTTGAAGTAAGCTAAGCAGAAAGGGGTAAAAATGTAATGTCATATCTGAATGAAAATATTTTGCCTATATATATATATATATATATATATATATATCATGGAAAATTAATGGAACCTTAATAATTTGGAACTTTTAAATAGAAATGTATTTTGACACTATAAGAATCAAGCTCAAAATTAAGGATGTTTTGATTTAGAACTTTTTTAAACAAGGATCGCTGTAATTTACAAAAGAACGGCAGAATAATTAATAGCAAGGTGATAAAACAATAGCGTTTTGTTGTGAACCTTGAAAACCAACCGATAAAAGTTGGAGTTCGACTGTCTTCGAATGCATTTGAACTAAGAAAGGAAGTGTCCGCTGTGTGTTGATGGTGCTGAGTGCGAAGAAGCGAAATACCACTGCTAACATCTAAATACCCCTACTTCTACTCCTATTACTACTATTACTTCTCTTACTAGTACTGAGATCGGGAACGTCGAAAGTTGTAATAGTTGAGCTAAGAACAGAACGAAAAGGGTTTAAGCGAAGGCCACATCTCTCCTTTGCCGAAATTATTCGAAGTATTTGTGTTTTATTTGGTTATTATTCATATGCAAGAGATATTCAACTTTTGGCAACTAGAATTGTATTTTTTTTTTGTACATTTGTTTGTGACATATATAAACTTTTGTCCTTCCAAAATCGCATCGACTCGGTTATATTTAATAATCTATTAATTTGATTCTCACCCGACGAACACGCAGGTAGTTCCAACGGAAGCTTCCGGGTTTCTTCGAACTGATTACCGCTCTCCAGGATCAAAATAATCACAACGTGGCTGGAGAGTGGCTTCGAATTGACATTGAGAACCGGAAACTTGTATCTAACCTGTAATATTGGGCCATAAAGGACCAAAGGCCGTTCTTGTTAGAGTGCGTCGGTCCAGTGGGGTGAGGATGTGGTGTTATATATATATATATTTTAAAATATCTTCACACCTCGTACAAAAAGATTTCCAAAAATAAAAGTAATTTATTTTAGTTTATTTTCAAAAAAGCGATTATTACCGTCATTAACTACCTGATGAGATATTGTTGTTTCAATGTCAAAATAAAATGCAAGTAGCTTGTAGCTTCTACATGTTCTAAGATATATATATATATATATATATATATATATGTATGTATGTATGTATATATATATATATATATATATATATATAATATTGTGAGGAAAGCTTAACAGATATTTAGACGGTTATAAATCATGATTTATTTCGATAGTGTAAATTTACTTACACTGTCTCATTCAGACAGTTGATATATATATATATATATATATATATATATATATATATATATATATATATATATATTGTTAAATATAAAAGACAATGAATGACTATTATATTTAATCATGAGCCGTTGTAAACATCGTAATTTGGTTTTAATTTCAGGTGAAAATAAAGACAAAACTTGTTCAACATTTGGATATTTTTCATTATGCTTGTTCTAAGCTTTCAGCTTACATGAGCCATCTTCATAGAGGTTCCAGGGGTGTTAACATAAAGACATTCACCATCAAAGATGATATTATCTTGTGTTAAAATAAAACATTGCTATGCGACGATAACAGCTATGCATGTAATTATTAGACAGATTTTAGTCGATAACACAATAATACTCACACATACACATAGCAAAAAGAACTTTTAAATATTGGAGGCTATCTACATTAAATCAAAGCAACCCGCACTCAATAAAATCACATTTCAATCTAAACACAACACATTACTTTGCATTTAGACATATGGTTTTGCTTACATTTGGGTCTCTCACGTGGTGGGAGGTCATAGTCCCGCGTTACAAATTTACGACCTGCGTCTGCTATTCGGTGACTGTTATCTTTGTATAGCAATGTTTTATGTCAACAAAAGATAACATCATCTTTGATGGTGGATGCTTTAATTTAACGCCCTGTGACCTCTCTGAAGATGGCTTATGTGAGCCGAATGCTTAGAAACATAAAAATATATTAAAAAGTTGGAAAGTTTTGTATTTATTTTAACCTGAAATCAAAGTCAAAATACGATGTTTAGAACTGCTCATGATTAAACATAAGACATTCGTTGTCTGTTATATTTAACAATATATGTTTAGAAAATTATCTACTTCCTCGATACACTATATATATATATATAGAGAGAGAGAGAGAGATAGAGATACAGAGAGAGAGAGAGAGAGAGAGTAGGAGATAAGACAAATTTTGTTTTAAAAAACAGAAGAGTATTTGATCTATAGGTACTCTGTGGTCGAGCAGTTTAATGATGGTTTCCCATAGGTGACGCAGGTTCGAATCCTGCCGGTGGACGCATATTTTTCTAACAAGGTTTCCTGAATACTCAGGTCGGTTAATATAAATAAACAAACATACTGTTTAATAACTAAATAAAAACAGACCATTTACACAAATATGAGTATCCATTAAAAATTTCGTTCAAACAAATAAACTAAAAATATGCTACCCATTTTCCTATATGCAATTATTTAGTTTTTGGTCATAATTAATTTAAACCAGTTGTATAAAGAAGTAATCAATACATTTATTGTAAAACTTATGAACATTTTCATTTGGAAATGAGTTATTTGAAACCTAGGTCACGAAAATAACTCACACATTCACACCCACACTCACCCACACATACACACACTTTCACACACACGCATGCACCATATATATATATATATATATATATATATGTTTCCAGCATGCATGCACGTGTTCGCCAATCTTCCATACAAACAAAATGGACGACTACTACTATCGTCCGTCCGCGAACTGCTCATTACAACCAACACAAATGTCATCATTGATAATGGATGATGTAAGCCGAAAGCTCAGAAAGGATTAAATAAAAACATGCATCAATATTGTGATTTTCTTTCCTCTTTCAATGATAATGCTATTAAGCTTATCAGACGATATGAAAAGAAATACATAAAATAAATCGACAAAACTTGTCAATATTATTTAATGAAACATGCATCAATGAAAAAATGCTGCCTGAATACACACAATTTAAACTCCAGCAGCCCACCAAACTATCAACACGTGGAATTATAAACGTAGCCTTGTGAGAAGGCAAATTGAAATACCAAAGAAAAATTGAACATCCTTAACAGCAACTCACAGGACATCTACAATAAACTCAAAAATATAACTACCCCGGACCAAGTGGATGAAATTACACATAGAAAATCTGAAGCTCAACACCGGCTCAAAATTATAGAAAAACTGAATACGTTATACAAAGGTACCTCACTCTTCCGACCAAGAACGATAAATTCATCAACCTCTCCAACTATGAACTAGGTACCAAAAAAGAACTACTTAACCTTGGACCTAACTGTCACAGAAATTGAGACGTTATAACAAAACATCGTTAAACTCCAAGATGAAAAACTAATAGAAACAACACCAGAATTTAAATACTTACTTAAGGCCGAGACATCCAAGGATCGGCATGATAAAAGCAGTAACTCCTCAAAAATTCTTTCTAAACAATTAAAAATTGCAGCACAAGAACTACGCAATCACCCTGACATAATTGTAAAAAAAAGCCGATAAGACCAACATGTTCTTTAGCAAAATTGGATTACAACAAAAAATTCGACACTTACTCTATGATCACATAAAATTTTAAAAAAAACTTAACAAGATCCCAACCAACCAACTAAAATCCAAGCTTAACTCATTACTGTTAATAATGCCGAACAGAACTCTTTAAAACTCCCTAAAATTGTTGGCGATTATAGACCTGGTTACATATATGTGTCTATAAAAACACATAAACCTAACTATCCTCTCTGTCCTATCATATCGCAAATTCCAACACCGGTACATCAGCTAACAAAATACATTAACCAACTAATTAATCCCTACCTTCCTAGTAAATACAGTGTTAAGTCAATATTAGAAGTAATCCAAATCTTAAAAAGCGAAAATCCCAACAACGAAATCATAGCTTCACTTGCTGTTGATATCTTATTTACCAACGTCCTGGTTAGTGAAACTATTGACATAATTGTAAGGAATATATTCAGTAACTCATCCTTTCCCCCACTTAAAATTAATCCTAATATATTACGGAAACTACTATTAACTTGCACTGCTGAAGTCCCTTTCTTAGATCATAATTATAATATATACATACAACGTGATGGTGTCTCAATGGGTTCAGTAATGGGTCCACCATTCAGCAATTTCTACATGTCGAACCTCGAAAATAATATATTTACAGAGGTTAAAAAATCATCAATTTACTTAAGATATGTTGATAATATCCTTATGTTAGTTGAAAAAAACAGACGAAATACTTCAACTTCAAAAACGTTTCCAAAATATTTCTGTCCTTAAATTCACGTATGAACTTAACACTAATAACAAAATTCCCTTCCTCGACATATTGATAAACACAAATATTAACAAATTTACCATTTCACCATATAAAAAACCTACCAGCATAAGTTCATGCACACTTGACAACAAGAGTGAATGCCTATATTACTACAAAATAGCAATTATAAAAAATCTAATACACTGTGCAGAATGTAATTTAGGTCCCTCCAAAAAATCGCTGGAAAAACAGTATAGTATGAAGGAAAAAGACCCCAAACTAAATAAAAACAAAGTTTTATCGGCAAAATGTTTATATTATCATTAAGAGGAGAGATCAAAGCATTTTTTAATTATTTTAAAAATTTTGAATTATTTCTAACACGTTCGAAATTTTTGTAAAAATATTTTTTCTTCTTACGTCAGTGCGAGACCTAAATTGACGCACAGTTTATTACGTAAAAAAAGTTTTACTGTGAAAAACACATTAACTTGGAAATTCTTGCAAAAATCAAATAATGGTCGGATTTTGATGAAAATAATTGACTGAAATCAATTTTGAAAAACTATGTTTTATAAAATATTGGTAAAAATATATTTTTACATATGTTACCCACATCGACTCGGAACGAGAAATCGGAGAGCCGAGTTCGAATTCCAGTTGAATTCGTTGCAATCATATACGCGCAAATACCCTTGGGAAAGGTATTAATCCGTCTCTTCCTTCCAGTTATGGGTGAAATAATAGGACAGATTGGGTTCTATAGCCTTGGTTGGCAACCAGTCTACCGCAGAAAGCAATGGCAACCTACTGCGGGATAATCTTCTGCCCAGTCAGTCATGTCTCTTTCGGGACATGATCGCCCAAGCGTGTATCACGTATGGCACTTAACTGACTGACTGACCCACCACCAATTAATTTCCAGAAATGCTTACAAATTCGACATTGGGCCTCAATAAACCGAATATAATTAAATTCAGGAGTCATTGGGGAATGCTAATCAACTGTCTTTTTTTTCCAATAGTCCCCGATTTTCTAAAAAGTATGTCCGAATTGCGAAAAGAGCAATAACTATGCCAATTTTTGCTTGGATAAACTTTTGATTGCTTTTATGAACAATATAAATTAAGCATATCGTCTGAAAATTAAAAAAATTCAATGATTAATGAATTTTTACAAGAATTATTTTTATTTCTTAAAATTTTTTTATAGTAATATATAAAGTTTCAAAAATATTTTAAAATTTCTTCCTTAACTGGGCTAGGGTATGAAATTAATGTATGAAGACTACATTTAATAATCGAAAATTGAAAAGCTTAATACAAATGATTTATCCCGTCAATTTTTAAAATAATTAAAACATTTTAATTGTGTGCATTTTGATTGCCCGTATCTTATTTATACGGATGGCCGTACATAATATTTATCATTGCAGTAACTTTTACATTTTAATTACTAATTTTCTAATGTTGTTAAAAAAATAATTGTGAAATTCACAATTTGTGGAGGTACCTAAAATAATATGAAAAATAGATATTAAAAATAAAAATTAATAAATGCCATAAAATTTCATAAATTATTGAATTACCTCTGCCGTTATTTTCATTTTGTTATTAAATTGTACAATTTTTTAAAAATAAAGTTTAATATTATTTTAATTTTTATTTTTCATAAAACATCTTCAAACGTAAGCCTAAAAAGCTAAACTAACAAAAATTCCATAAAATATTGGATAATTGCTGAAAACTGTTAAATTTAGTTAAAAATAAAAAAAAACGATTTGTATGAATAAGATTTATACCAAATTCGTCTTCCATACTTGGCATTTTTTGGCCGGTTATTTTAAATCATATCATTAACGCCTCCTTGACAAGTGTTGACAGATGTGATAAGAATGACACCGTAATTGAGAAACGCTCTTTTTTTAAATATTTCAGGACGTAAGCAAATAATTCTTGTTTCAAGCCAATTTATGGTAAGTTTAAAGTCGGTAATTTGAATAAAATAATGTGTCAGCGAGATGTATTTTATTTTTGTAAGATTTTTTAAAACTTTAAAACGGCTTGTGTTTACAATCGATGAAAAATGGCGGAAAATTAAAAAATTTAACAACGTTTTTTTAAATCTATCAATTTTTTTATTCGAATCAATATAATTTTGGTTTGAAATATACCAGAGTATTTTACTTACTGTAATTAGTAAATTTAATCTCTTGCCTTTCAAATAAAACTAAAATTAAAGCTTCAAGAAAACCTTTTCATTTTTAAAATTGAATTTAAATTGAGGTATCGAAAATGAGTAGAGGTACCTAAACTAATTCATCCACAAAACAGATTTTCTACAGTGAACTGAAGAATATAACAAAAAAAAACACTTATTAAAAATAACCTTCCAAACTATATATTTGACTTAGAAGTCTCAATATTAAGTAGGTGAAGCACAGTGCTGCCTCAACTAATCTCAAACATATTAATCTCAATCAAATCGCAATCAAATCCATACTAAGTATAAACAAGATAATAATATCCTAAACAAATTAATAAATACCAATATATCAACAACAGATCCTAGCAAAAAAATTAAGTTAATCATATATTACTCTAAATCCAGGATATCCAACGACTCTTCTCCCCCGGTTAGCGATTTTTTGGAGATTGTATCTCCAACGGATTAAACAATATTTATGTTGGTTACACTACAAACTGACTCACACGACGTTTGAAACTAAATTTAAACTACAATTCTAACACCTAACATCTAAAACAACATACCAGGCTACATACATAATTCCGCGAAAACCTCGTCGGAAATACAAACATACTTAAACATGAAACAACAAAACAAAAACTAAAAATACTCGAATCCATATATATAAAACATTTGAAACCTAACCTGAACAAAATTAAATACGAAATCTCCACAAACATTCTCAAATGCCTATAATAGATAACGATGTGATTGGTTATCTCAATGGCTTTCCGTACTTAATACTTCTCGCCCCCACTCTCGCGTGGTCATGAGAGACACCACAAGCTGTAGTGCGATTTTCGCTTCCAACATGCACGCACGTGTTAGCCAATCTCTCATATAAACAAAATAGACGACTACTACTATTGTCGTCCGCGAACTGCTCATTACAACCAACACAGTTGTCATCTTTGACAATGGCTGATGTAAGCCGAAAGCTCAGAAAGGATTAAATAAAACATGTATCAATATTGTGATTTTCTTTCCTCTTTCAACGATAATGCTATTAAGCTTATCAGACGATATGAAAAAAATTTACATAAAATAAATAGACAAAACTTGTCTATATTATTTAATGAAACATGAATCAATGAAAAAATGCTGCCTAAATACACACACACACAATATATATATATATATATATATATATATATAGCATATTTATTTAATCTTAATTCCGACCAAAACATTCTATCCCTTTACTCATAGACAGTTGTAAAAAAAAAATCTATTGTTCAATAAAAAACAAACTAAAATCCAACCTCCTGTTAAAAATTATTCTCTACACATTTAGAAAAATTTAAGTTCCCATTATGTACCTTACCCAGACAAAATGTCTAGATCCTAGCCATCCTGCCCTCTTTCATAAACCAAATATTAAATCTCCAAGGTTATATAATTCTCAAATTTGATTGAACAATATTGACACACTTATTGCGTTTCCTCCAACTACCAATAACTAATTTTCTAATCAACCATGAATTTATCTCATATTTTCTAAATAAATCATTTACCCCATTAATTTTAACATATTACCTGAAGAAGAACAGTTTTGCTCTGAAAAATGAAAATTTTTGTGTATTGATATGCTTAATAACAACTTTTTTATCATCTCCCTCTAAGCAAGACATTCTTACCCCAGTCCACCACAGATTGGAGATCCTTCTCAAGCTCGACAGAGAAGTTCGCTTTGTCATCCTCACCAGATTTTTGATCGAGGCGAGAGTAAACTGTGGTGTCGTCAGCGTACATACCTACTTGGGATCTTATAGATCAGAAAAAACGTAGGACATAGAATAGAGCCTTGAGAGATACCCGCGTTCGCATGGCGTGTGTATACACTGCTTATATTGTGCTCTCATTGTGATTGATCTCTCTGGATAATAAAATTTTGAAAAAGGTTTCCACTTCTGTTATATGCGTGACTCTTCAGAAATGAATCGAGTTCTCTCGGTGACTGGCGTGTGTATACACTGCTTATATACAACACGTTAAAATTTCCCTTCTCTGATTCCATGCGTCGATGACTTAGGGAGTAGCGATTCCGACTGACACCAAATCGGTCGAGTTTCGATCCCTGCCAGAAGCAAGTGGATGCGTCTAGCCACACTGATGAGCTGTGATGCGGCGGGGCGGGCTTGTTTGTGGATGACTAATATGTATATATATATATATATATATATATATGGAAAGAGACAGTGAAAAAGAAAGGGAGGGAGGGAGGCAAAATAACATCGTTTTGGGGAGGGTCCGGAGAAATAAGTACTTATTGCTGCCGATGTAAAGCCATTTTCATTTGATTTTATAGATTTCCACCTCGTAAATTTGGATTTTTTTATTATATAATTTTGCATGGACACGATAAAGTAACGGATAGTGTCTTGGATAGAGAAACCTAAGATCCAAGTTCGAATTCCAGTCGAATTCATCACATTCACTTCCGTGAAAGTTATGAAGCCATCCTTTTTTCTCAGTTATAGGTAAATAGCAGGACAAACTTGGTTTTATAGACTTGAGTGTCAACCAGTCTAGGAGAAGGAAAACTCCCAATTTATAGCAACTTGGAGAAGTTTGGGCTCCATCGGGGTGTCGTACCAAAGAAACACCCTTTCTACTGCGGCTGCTGTACATATGGTAGCCCTATGACTCTATTGAGTCACGAGATATCTGGAATATAATTTTGTATTTTCATTCAATATTTGTCTATACTTTTGAGATGAAGTAGTATTTACATTAATTACATTGTTCGGACTGTTGCTATATTCACAACGTTTCGGCTTTATTACGCTCTGGATTTTTTCAGGGGCTCGGAATTTCGAACCGAACCTAAACAGCGTTGGTAAGATTCAGTGATTTGAACCAAAGAATTGTTAATTCAATACTAGCAGTGATGAACAAATAACTTAGAGGTTTGAGTTAAATGGAGATAACTACATGACATATGGAAGTGGCATCGCAGATGGAACGAGAATGGTAGTGATCGAAATAAAGGGTTCGGTTCGAAATTCCAAGCACCTGAAGAAACGGCGTGAATATAGCAACAAAGAAGAGGACAACAGTCCGAACAATGTAAATAATAGTTTTCATCATAGTTTTCATCATTTCAAAAATTTTAAACAAATATGGCCATTCGATTATTGGAGACAAAAGCACGAAAGGAATTCAACTTTATAGTCAAAATAATAAAAATGACGCTAAAGATCTCCTTTGTTATTAACAGAATCTAACATTCGTCAAATGCAGAGTCGAAATATTACAAGCTGAATAAGAGATTTTCAGATAATAGGGAGTGTAAGTGATGTCCCAATATCAAAACGTTGGTTTCAGCAACAATTTTTTTTTAAATGTCCAATGAAACAAGCAAATTATTGGTGACCACTCCTAAAAAATACAGGAGACGTCTTTCTACAGAGATGAGTATCAACAATAGAAGAAGCTTAAGACGAGACCTTACAGCCTTACAAAGCTTGCATGATTTAGATGCAGATAGTCAATTGCAGTATTGCGAAATTTTCATGAATAAAGTCAATTAAGATGAGACATTTCACGATAAGATATACTGGTCAGATGACGCAATTTTTAAACTGAACGGGCATATCAATGGCGACAATTGTGTGTACTGGCGCGAGGTTAACACACATCTTGGAAAAAAGATGTTGATCTACTAGGAGTGACGTTTTAGGTCACCATTTCATCCATGGGGGAAAATTACTCGTTGATGGTAGCGTCAGTAAAGATGATTATACTGAAAGGTGAATTCTGGACGAGTGTTATGACAATTTTTCGCCGACGCTTTTCATTAAACGCTGTCTTCATTTGGACTAAGAACAATTCTTTTTCGATTTAGTTGTCTGTGAATGATTTTCAACATTTGATTCAAATGGGTTGTATATACTCTCTCCCGCGTCATGACGTTTCCGTTTGATCAGTGTCTAATTGAGCAGTGGTTTAAATTAATATATATATATATATATATATATATATATATATATATATATATATATATATATATAGTATTTACATTATTTGGACTATTGGCCTAATTTTTGGTGCCATTTGTATGACGGTTCGGCCGTTGTACGCCCCGGCCTTCTTCAGGTGCTAGGAATTTTGAATCGAACTTTTCATTACAATCACTGGGGTATTTCATTCTCATTCCTTGCGTAGAAGAAGGCTGGAGCGTACAACGGCCGAAACGTCGTACAAATGGTACCAAAGACGAGGGCAATAGTCCGAATAATAAATAAATACTGTAAATACTACCTCATCTCAGAATATAGACATATTCCTGCATTATCAAAATTATTATTATTGGGCAATGATTTGATTTAACTGAGATTCCTCTGTACGGTTTTCTTTTATTTCTTTTCCATTTTATGTTTTCCATTTCTCAAAATCTGTACTGATGCGAATCTGCTTATATCCCAGTTTTCATGTTCGTGATATGGTTAACGAGCTACTTCAAAAATTATTGCACTAATCAGCTGGCGTCGAGTAATCGTATTCTGATGTCAATTGGTGGAGAGGGCGGTCGTTCGATATTCCTTTCTTGCATCAGTGACTGCCATTCCTTGAATCGCGGTTGCGACTGAAGAGCTTGAATAGCGATCTTATTTCAATATTGATTTGGACACTCCGCAAGAAGGTACTTAAATAATAGCCTTGGAGTGGACTTAGAAAAGCTGAGTAAATATCATCCGACCTTTTTACAATATATATATATATATATATATATATATATATATATATATATATAAAAAATAAATAATAATAATAATGCAAGTATAATAATAGTGTAGTCTAAGAATATGTGATCTATTTTATCTTGACTTTTCTCGCCAGAGAACGCATATTTTAGTTCAATGGCTGCAAATATTGCCCGAATTTTAGGAATCTCGTGAATTAAACCAAAACTCTAGTCACTATAAAGATTAGAAAACATACTTTTTCTCAAGTCAACTAGAAAATCCGACAAAAATAAGTAATGCTGATCAGCATTATTTTATAAGTCTCGTATTAAGTTAGTTGGTCGACAGCTCGGTCGAGTGCTACCCGAAGGCTCCATTTTCTTTTGCTGCTACCTGGTGGTAGGGGTGGACTCCTTTCCTTGGAATTCTCCACTTACTCTCGATCCTTCTCTTTGTTGCTGAATACGCATGAGAGACGTAAACTACCGTATTTAAAGCCTTTGGTATGACCTGGCTGGGGATCAAACCCACAACCTCACTCACCGAAGGCGAGCACTCTATCATTTTGTTACGCTCTCATATTATTGATATATTATTGAATGTGCGCTGGGGTGTAATGGATATTGACTCAGAGTGAGAACTCGTTAGAGACGAGTTGAATTCGTTTCATTACGCAAAAATAACCTTGGGGGAACACACACACACACACACACACACACACACACACACACACACACACACATATATATATATATATATATATATATATATATATCCCTGCTGTCACGCGCATAGAGAGAGAAAATAGCAAGACAGCGTCAGTTCATTCTCGGGTCATTCGGGTCAGTTCATTCTCTTTACTAACAGTTAATAAAGTTTACTACCAGTTATGAAAGACCTTGCCGAATGCTTTCTCTTTAAAAGTGCCTTATTTTTTCAATAATTATGTTTTCGAGTAGCGAAGAATATATATATATATATATATATATATATATATATATATTCTTATGAATTAATTGTAGATTGCGACACGGAAATTTCCATGTTTCGAGATAGATTATCTTTATCAGGCAATGTTTGATGTTGACTTACATTGGGCATATCACATGAAACACAATAAAGTTAAGCAAAAAAAAAAAAAATAAATAAAAATAAAACAGAAGGAAAATGATAAGATTAGGTTAAAGGCAGGTTGACATCTTGACCGTTAAAGAGGGAAACGTAAGATAAGGTAACGGAAAAAGGAAAAGAAAAGAGAAAATATTAGCATGTATTCTTTGGGGCTAAATTCTAAAATAAATCTTCGCTCTGATTAGTTGAAATAAACACAAATGTAAATTTTATATCTTCCCATATACATACACAGCAAACTGAAGATTTTGTATTTAAATGTAAATCATCTATACAACCAACATCAAACATTGCCTGATGATGAGAATCAATCTCGAAACAGAAATTTCCGTGTCGCAATGTACAATTAATTCATAGCTATATAATTATATTAAGCTCTATAATATTTCTTATATTGAGCACTATACATAATAAAAAAATGTCGGAGCACTCAAAATAGAAAAAAATTGGGTCCTCTTCACCTGGAATTATATATATAAATATATCCGATGTCAAATCCGTGGATGGCGAGGATAATCTATTAAGTAATAGATCCGTATAGGGAGATAAATGGATATTATACAAAGCAATCAGTCAGTTAAGTGCCATACGTGATTCATGCTCGGGTGATCATGTCTCGAAAGCGACATGACTGACTGAACAGAAGATTATCCCATCGTAGGTTGCCATTGCTTTCTGCGATAGACTGGTTGCCAGCCAAGGCTATAGAGCCCAATCTGTCCTGTTATTCAACCCATAACTGGATGGAAAAGACAGATTTATACCTTCCTAAGATTATTTGCGTGTAAATGAATGCAGAGAATTCAACTGGAATTTGAACTCGGCTCCCCGATTTCTCGTTTTGAGCAAATATCCACTGCACCATAACGCACATCCAGAGCAATATTATATCTATAAAGAAAAATTCAATACATCATTTAAAGTGGTTATAAATTATAATTAATTTCTATGTACTAATTAGTTCATAAATTCAGACCACACAATATTCGTTTCATTCGGTACAAACATTTTCTCAGACAAACATGAATTACGAAATGAAACAACAGGAATTATGTCCAAGTGTAACAATACTAATAAATACCTACTAGGATCATACAATCATGGATGAAAATGTACTAAGACCCTTAAGTAACTATCCTAATTTTTAAAATTGCGCATTCATAAAAGAAACCCTGTTACGTAAGAATTTGAAAAACGGTAAAATCAGTTGTTGTAAATCGCCGGAAGATATATAGAGCGAGAGAGAGAAAAACAGACAGACAGACAGACAGACAGGCCCAGAGAGAGAGAGAGAGAGAGAGAGAGAGAGAGAGAGAGAGACTTTAAGAGTGTCATGTATTTCTAAGTTTTAATCTGGCAACATTATCGATGACTAATGCATTTGATAAATTGTTATATATAAAATACTTTTTGTGTTCATCCATACATTTATTTTAAAATTCATGCAAGTTTCTATAATATATTGTAGGGAACATTTGCGAGAGTTTATTTTATATATGCTTGTTTCAAAATTATATATATATATATATATATATATATATATATATATATCCTTCATTTCAAGAATTCTATTAACAAGGACGGACAGAGAATATGCCTTCTGGTGAGGTTTTCTTTATGACGAATAATCTGTTTGATGTCAGGTTGAAACGTGTAAAGGAACTTGCCGAATTTTATGTTTTATGTTGCGTGTAATTTCGACCGTCCTTCGGCGTTACCAAAGAAAGTCATGAATTCCCACCTGACATCAAACACTGTATTTGAGAACAGAAGATACTCAAGAGAATGTTTAACAGATATTTTCCGTCTATTCTAATCAATATATATATATCAATTTGGTGCCATATGGGATGCACGCTTGGCTGATCATGTCTTGAAAGAGACATGACACACTGGCCTGACGATTATTCAACAGTAGATTCACATTACTTTCTGGGGTAGACTGTTTGCCAACCAAGTCTAAATAACCCAATCTGTCCTGTTCTTTAACCCATATTTGGATGAAAGTAACGGGTTAATACTTTTCCCAAAGGTATTTGTGCGTAAGTGAATGCAACAACTTCAACTGGAATTCGTACTCGACTCTGCAATTTCTCCTTCCGATCTGATATCCACTGCACCGCAATGTACGTCCGCATGATTACTTAATCTGTAATTTGTCATGTGATCACATGCAAAATTACATAAAAAATTAACTATAATATCTTGCTTGTCATTTTTAATGAATCCTGCATAAAAGAGATATTGCTTCTTAAATACAAAATTTATATCTACACAACCGGTCATAATTATTAGGCAACCCCAATTTTTTCAAAAGAAATTATGTATTTCATACTAATTTTATTAGTATGAAATTAGTATTTATCGCCAAATGAAAATAAATTAGTTCTTTTGTTATTATTAATTTGTAAAATTTTACAAGGCAAGGAAGCAAAGATGAACTCGTCCGAATCACCCTAAATTTTCTTCATCGTTTCATTGATGAAACTGAAATGTAGGTAATTATTAAATACATATAAATTCATTTGATGCACATTTTATTGAGCAATATTAACAAAAGAACCATTATATTTTCATTTACAGTTATTAACTTGGCAATAAATAGTAAAAATAGTATGAAATACATCATTTTTAAAACATCTATAATTATGGCCGGTACTATATAAATATATATATATATTCCTTAAAAATAACACATGATTAAGTTTTTAATGTAATTTTTCATTTGGTAATATGATTTTTCTTTTAAGAACATCAGTCAGTCAGTTAAGTGCCATACGTTAAACACGCTTGGGGGATTGTGTCTCGAAAGAGACATGACTTGCTTTGCAGAAGATTATCCTGCAGTAGGTTGCCATTACTTTCTGAGGTAGACTGGTTGCCAGCTATAGCTAAAGAACCCAATCTGTCCTGTTATTTAACCCATAACTGGAGTGAAGTGGTGGATTAATATCTTTCCCAGGGTAAGCGGTTTACGAGTAAGCGAATGTAATGAATTCAACTGGAATTCAAACTCGTCTCCCCGATTTCTTGTTCTGAGCCGATATCCACTACACCACAACACACATCTAAGAACATAAATTATATAAAACGACTACGAAGTCGATGCAAAAACTCAAGTTATTCCTCTCAAACCAGAGATTCATTCGATCTCATATAAACAAACAGGGGGAGCTACGAAACCCTGTCCCTATCATACTTGTTGACAACAGAAATATAATAACATTATCTACATGCAAAAATAGACTAATATAATGGAAGCAAGATTAGTAAAAAGAAAAAACCCAATCCTCAATAATATCAATTATGAACACGTCAATAACGTGCCTACTGTGTTTGGCAAATAAAACATACACATTACTCAATAAACATAGATAAGACTACACATATTCCATTAAAAGCAGAATAAAATCCATTCTCGATAATGGTTAACGTATAGCCAAAAGCGCCTTAAAAAACACACACACTTAGACAACTTTTATATAATTTATGTTCTGAAAAGAAAAGAAATCATAAGGTCATATAAAACTTTAGAAAAATTAACCATAATTCTTTGTCATTTTTAATTTAATCAATATATATATATATATATATATATATATATATATATATATATATATATATATATATAGTGGAATAAAGAGATACACAGTGAAATGTAGATAAACTACTTTATTACCAGAGTGGTACAACCAAGGGTTATATACAATATTTACAGTCTCTCGCAGTAGTAGGTGTTACTTCACAATGTCCAAGGACAACTCCCCGTGCTAAACACACATTGGTTTTATGACCGGATTTCACATAGTACGGGCCACGAGACAACATATATTTTGATTAAAAAGTCATGAAACGTCCTCCCAGGATTCGTCAATGGCGGCCACAATCTAAACTATATAAGGTATTGTTACGAGGATGCATTTATATATAAATAATAATATTAATAATGTCTAAGAAGTTATAGTAAGGGATTCTATTGAGTCATACTTGTTATTACCAAAAATTTTTAATTTATGTCGTAGTTGTTAAATAGAGAAATTAGGAATAGAAAGTGTTGGAAGATTGTAGAATATTCCAGTGAAATCTAGAGAATTCTAAAAGATTCTATAATATGTAAATTAGGTGCTGGCCCCAGTAAAAATCGATTTTGGGAAGTGAGTTGTTAGTTGTTAACTGGATTTGCTGACATTATCAACTCCGGCCTGATTTGTGGATTTGTGCATCCAGCCGAAGGAAAGTTGCCGACCAACTAAAACCTGAAAGAGAACCTCATGGAACTATATAGGTAAATAGATATTTTAGACTCTTTCATTGACCAAACTAATAATTATTTTTAATATGCACAATTAAGGATTTCCAAAAAGTATAGCACTTAAATTACACGCTAACGTAACTGGGTAATGATACTGACCCTTCCTTCCCCTTCGTAACACTTCGCCTACTAGTAGTAAACTCTACGTTTCTGTTTTGAACGCAAAAAAAATTAAATTTTGTATAAATATCATTTTGTGTTTATCGTATATTAAATATTTGTATTTGATTTAACTCTGAGTTTTAGTCAATTATTTTTTCTTTTGTTACACTTAACACGTAACAGTATGCAGATGATAAAGTGCAGATAATAGATACAGTGAAAAGAAAGGACTAGAAACTAAATGCATCGTCATCAGCAAAAAGCGGACCCCAAAATGACAACTATCGGTCTGGGATACTAATATCAAACCGGTGCAGAAATTTAAATATCTGGGAAGTGTTTTAACAGAGGATAGAATGTGCGACACTGAGATCCGAATGCGTATTTCAGAAGCTAAGTAGAGTATTGACAGACAGGAAGATTTCCTTGGAAACAAAGTGTACTGGACTGTTATGTGATATCTACCCTTCTATATGACAGCGAATGCTAGACGATCTCCTCAAGATGAAGGAAAGATTCGAAGCAACAGAAATGTGGTTTTACAGAAATATGACGAATATCAGAGTAACGATGAGGTTTTTGAAATGCAAACGTAAAGGAAACTTATACTTAGCATCAGAAAGAGACAGCTGAGGTTTCTGGGAGACGCAACGATTAATACGGGCTTGGAGAATCTGACACTCAGAGCACATATAGAGGAAAAGACAGACACAGGAAAGCAGCGTGAGACATACTTGATGGATTTGATGGAAGTGGATGGTAAAGCGGGATTTGGGAGAGATCAGTCAGTTAGTTAAGTGCCATACGTGATACACGCTTGGGCGATCATGTCTCGAAAGAGACATGACTGACTGGGCAGAAGATTATCCCGCAGTAGGTTGCCATTGCTTTCTGCGGTAGACTGGCTATAGAACCCAATCTGTCCTATTATTTAACCCATAACTGGAAGGAAGAGTCGGATTAATACCTTTCCCAAGGGTATTTGCGCGTAAGTGAATACAATGGATTCAACTGGAATTCGAACTCGGCTCCCCGGTTTCTCGTCCCGAGTCGATATCCACTGTACCACAACGCACATCCTATTTGGGAGAGATACTAAGAGAAAAAACGTTAAGAGCGACTATGGAAAGGCAAGTAGAATTCCATGATCGTCTACATCATGAAAGAACACAGCAAATAAAGTACTTGATTCTGTATAAGCCTTCATCACTATCATCATCAAATCATATGTTGGTCTAGTTAGCCGATTTGATTTCAAGAACAAATATACTCTCTCTATATATAGATGGTCTATTATATATATATATATATATGTATATATATATATATATATATATATATATATATATATATATATATGCTCTTGCTCTTATGTATTTACAAGCTATATGCACAGATACTGAAGTTTCATTTAAAAAATAAGAACTAAGAAAAATGTAGGTAGAATTTAAATGTAGACTGACGCTTTTCGCTAATCGATAGCTAGAACTGCTTGTTTAAGCCGAATCTTTCCGAAGTTCATCGGAGATGAGAAATATTGATTGGTTCGTTCGAGTTTCGTGAACAAGGCTCGGCCCTCGGCCTATCTGACCAACTCAAGTGGAGAATGTCAGAAAGGTAAGTGAAATCGAAATCATTCTAGATTGCTTTTTAGAATATTTAACGTAAGAAAGGGCCACTTGAAAAGAAGCAGATTAAACTCAAATGTCAAGGCCAAGGAACGCATTATACACACACACACGCACACACAAAACACACACACACATACACACACACACAAAACACACACACATACACACACACATATATGTGTGTGTGTGTATGTGTGTGTTTGCGTGTGTATATGTATAATTGTAGGTGTCTGTGTGTCAATATAGCACAATGGCTTGTAAAAGTGAAATAAACCACTCTATATAGATATTTAGATAAATACATATTCCCTCCATTAAGAAGTAGATGGGACACAAGGTCGAGGTTTAATGTGGGCATCCCGAATGCGTGCGAATTGGCCAGTTTCCACAATCATCGGTCGCTCTGATCTTGGATGGTAACTACCGATCCACCCTTTGTTGCAATGGGTGGTACATCTTTGGGACACTGTTCCCTGGGACCGCGTGCATGTCTTCGGACAGAGAAACAACGGAGTCGCAGGAAAGCGATGCAACCGAGAGATGATGAACCTCACCAGTCAAAAGATGGCAGTTAATTTTATAAATGCTTATTCAAAAAATTAAGGAAAATTATTACTATTATCACTATATGTTAATTTGTTTACATTTATTTTTAAAAGTCGTTCTTTTTTGTCTATAATTCTGAGATGAGGTAGTATTTACAGTATTTACATTATTCGGACTATTGTCCTCATCTTTGTTGCCATTTGTATGAGGTTTTGACCGTTGTACGCTCCGGCCTTTTTCAGGTGCTAGAAATTTCGAACCGAGCCCTTTATTTAATCACTGGGCTATTTGAACTCCATTCCTCGCCTAGAGCCTCTTCTGGAAGTCATGAGTTATCTTCCTCTAACCCTGTAAATTACTTGTTCACCACTGCTGTAACCTGGTATTGAACTGACAACTCTTTGTTACAGGAACTAACCAATGTCTATATCCAAGTCACAGGAACTAACCAACGTCTATAGCCATTGAGCAATGTGTCCTTAAGGACAAAGATGAGGACAATAGTCCGACTAATGTAAATACTGTCGTTCTTCTTTTTACTAATTTTCTTTCTTTGTTTATCGTTTCGCTCTCTCTCTCTCTCTTTCTTTGTCTCTCTCTTTATATATATAGGTGAATAGATTTGTTATCAAATCAGTTGAAAGATTGCTGTGAAAGAGTGACAGTTCAAAGCAGGCACGTGCCATACACGGCTGGGTTGATGTGAAGGTCAATTACATAAATTGGACACACTACCGTCTCATTAATAAGACGCCTTAAATGTCATCTCTTGAATCAAAGCACGATTAAAAGCATTTATTAACTCATAATTTAACAGAACCCCTAAATATTCTAGTTGATAACACAAAAATGTTTTTTAAATCACATAACCTTCGACATCCTACTATTAGAGAAGTCCTGTTGATTAAACGTCGTTCCCTAGCTATCAATTTGACACTGTTCAGTATCGGAGATTTAGGCGTATTTAGTGTTTTCTAAAAATATAAGTGAACCATACGTTAACCCAGCCGAGCATGGTATGTAACTGCTTCAAAAGGTCACTCTTCCACAAGAATTTTCTCATAGTAATAACAACAAAGCAGTACAACACACAATGAATAAATATACCAAGCACAAAAATATTGTGAATGGCTAAAGCAATGGCCGAACGCACTCGGAATAATAAAAACTATGGACAATTGTTATGTTAAAGAATATAGTTATTGTAAATCGCCTGAAGACACCGAAATGTAGAAACCGAGATCAGGAAAATAACTTGTTTCCAAGTGAATAATATATATATATATATATATATATATATATATATATTAGGTCTTCTATATATATAAAGACTGAAGACCTCATACGAAGGATGCGATGGAAGGCATATTTCTTCATTAAGAACATTGAACAGGTTAAGAGGTTCATCCCTTGTTCCTTGTTTAGGATGTGGTTTCCTGCTTTCTCTTTTCAAATGTTCTCACTTTGTTTTGTTGTCAATTGGAGTAGATAGATCTATCTATCGCCCAGTTCACACTCCACCCACGTCTATTGAACAGATTTAGAGGCACATCCCTTGTTCCCTGTTTAGGATGTGGTTTCCGGCTTTCTCTTTTCAAATCTTCTCACTATTACGTAGCCCCCTGCACATCAGTGGCGTTACCGCCTTGCTTGGGGTGATACGATTAAAAAAAAGGGATATGGTGTTTTAGATACTAAAGACACATATAAATTTTAAAACCTAAAGACTGCACCTTTCAAAGACAAACTCTTTAACTTTGAGAACGACCTATTCGATATTATAAACAAAATTACCTTCCACAAACGTAAAAACAAATTCCTAAAACACCTAGACACATTGGTCAGTAGCATAAATGAATTGAACAAGGTCTTTGTAAAATCGGATAAAACCTCAAATCTTTATAAGATAGACCCTAAAGAGTACAAAGACCTAATTAAGAAAAACCTAACAAAAAACTACAGAAAAATCAACACGGAGCACTCAAATCACATAGATAGAATTAACTTCGGACAAACAAATCACAGACAAACTGAAAATCAGCGACCTAAAATCACAGCAAGTGAGGCATACATACTTTTAAAAGACCACAAGCCGAAATTCTACCAAAATTACCCACTAGATTTATAAACCCAACAAAATCAGAGATCGGCAGAGTCAGTAAGGTAATACTAGAAAGAATTAACCAACAAATAAAGAAACAACTCCAACTTATACAATGGAGGGTTACACTGGATGTAATAGACTGGTTTGAGAACTTTGAAGAAAAAAATAATGTCAATTTCCTACAATTTGACATTGTAGACTTTTACCTTATCTCCCTGTGAAGTTTTTTGTACTCTGCTCCGTGCCTTGGCGTTATTTTTTGTCTCCTTTACATCATGTGGAGGATCTCTTCGGTCATCCACTCGTTTTTTCTTCTGCGTCTGATTTCCTTTGGGGCTATGTTGTTCGCTGAGTTCTTTTAGTGAATCCCATTTTGAGTACCCTTTTCCAATTTGTTCTTCATATTTCTTTCTCACGCTGTTATTGTATTCTTTCTGCAGGGTGAGGTCGTCCTCTAGTGTGCCTTGGTGATGTGCTGGGTTTCTTCAGTCTCCGGAGTTTCACTTTTAGTTTGCAGATGACTGGGACGTGGTCACTTCCGCAGTCGTACCTGGGTATGTTTTGCATTGAACGACTGAGTTCCTGAATCTCTCGTTTATAGTTATATAATCTATTTGGTTCTTCGTGTCGCCTCCTGGACTTCTCCATGTTCATAAACGTCGTGGGTGTTCTTGGAACCAGGTGTTAGTAATAACCTTGTCATTGGCTGAGCACCCTTGGATCCATTTTTCTCCTCTTTCGTTGCGCTCTCCTATTCCGAAGTTGCCGTTCGTGTCTCCTCTATCTTTACCTACTTTTGCATTTAAGTCCCTCATTATTATCCTAATTTCCTGGCTTTTGCACTGAGCCTTGGCACTGTCCAGTATTGAATAGAAAAAATCTATTTCGTCCTCCGAGCTTTGAGTTGCCGGCGCATAAACTGCAAACAAGCCAAAGAGGAATGGCTCATCAACAAATGCGCAGAAGTAGAGAGACTGAGCAGTAACAACAAAGCAGAGATGCATAAAGAGATAAGAGAACTGACAGGACAAAAAACCTGCTCCTCAACAGGATGCATAAAATCCAAGGAAGGAACAATCATATTAGAGAAAAAGGAAATACTCCAGCGATGGGAAGAATATATAAAGGATCTCTTTTGCGACAAGAGAGAACAACCGAGAATACACAAGGGGATGGATGGACCGGAAATATGAAATCCGAAGTGGAAGCTGAAATGGCCAAAATGAACAGAAACAAAGCACCTGGTCCAGATGGCACAGTGATAGAGCTGCTGACAGCCTTAAAAGAATTTGGCATAGAAAAGATTACCGACATAATAAACGAAATTTATAGCAGCGGAATAATACCAGACGACCTATGCAAGTCGATATTTATAACGCTGCCGAAGAAACCTGGTGCAAACGAGTGAGAACTACACAGAACTATCAGCTTAATGAGTCACATTACAAAACTGATTGTCAGAATCCTGATGAATAGAGCGAGAAGCAGAATCAGGCCAGAGATAGGGCAGGAACAGTGCGGGTTCGTCAAAGACACTGGAACAAGAAACGCCATATTCATGATTAGGATGCTCTCTGAAAGGGCATTACAAATGAAGAAAGACTTGTACCTATGCTTCATTGACTACGCGAAAGCATTCGACAAAATACGACACAAAGAATTGATGGAGATGCTAGGCAGCCTCGACATTTTCGGGAAAGACATAAGAATAATCAAGAATCTCTACTGGCAGCAAACGGCCTGCATACGGACAGGTAACGACCTCAGTAGATACACAAAGATAGAAAAAGGCGTAAGACAAGGATGTGTCTTTTCACCGGATTTGTTCAATTTATACAGCGAGAATATTTTGAGGACCCTAGATGACACGCCAGGATTTGTTATTGGAGGCCACAACCTGAACAACATAAGGTATGCGGACGATACAGTGCTGATTGCGGACACGGAAATGAAACTACAAGACCTCATACAGAAAGTAGCAGTGGAGAGTGACAAGAAGGGACTACAAATAAACCTTAAGAAAACTGAGTGCATGGTCATCAGCAAAAGATACAACCCAAAATGCCAAATACAGGTGGGAGATAACAGAATCAAGCAAGTACAAAAATTTAAGTACCTAGGAAGTGTTCTGACAGAAGATGGAAAGTGCGACACGGAGATCCGAAGGCGAATTGGCATGGCAAAGGACGCGTTCCAGAAGATGAGCAAAATACTAACACACAGGAAAATCTCAATAGAAACGAAGAAAAGAGTGCTAGACTGCTACGTGATGTCAGTTCTTCAATACGGCAGTGAATGCTGGACAATATCATCGAAAATGCGGACAAAACTGGAGGCGACCGAAATGTGGTTCTACAGAAGGATGCTACGGATATCGTGGACTGAGCATGCAAGCAACGAGGACGTGTTAGAAAGAATGGCAACAAAAAGGAAATTGATGCTGAGCATCAGGAAGAGACAATTGAAGTTCCTGGGACATGCAATGAGGAAAGAGAGCCTGGAGAACCTGATACTGACTGGTCAGATAGAAGGAGAGACAGAGGAAGGCAGCGGATAACATATTTGCAGGGTCTGATCAGGTGGATGACGGAACGGGGGTTGCCAGGTGCAACAGGCTCAAACATACTAAGAGCCACAAGGGATAGGGAGACGTGGAGAACCATGATCACCTACGTCCTGAAGGGACAGGGCACATAGAAGAAGAAGTAGAAGAAGCCTTTTACCCATCGGTATCTGAGAGCCTCTTCAATCTTGTCCTGGAATTCGCGGAAAGGATGAAGTCAAAATAATCTTGAACTGCAGACAATCGGTTCTCATCCACAACAACGAACAGTGGACAAAAACTCAGCTGATAATTTTGATTTGTCTATGGGAGATCTGGATTCTGCAGAATCTTCGGATCTAGTTGCATTATTTCTCCTGTCCAACCTCACGGCGTATAAAGAAATCGACATTAGAAATATAGGACTTTATAGAGATGACGGACTCATGATAGTAAATAAATCCACTTGACGGTAGGTTGATAGACTTAGAAAATTAATTCATAGAGATTTTTAAATCTGTTGGTCTTAGCGTGATAATTAACCCTAATATAAAACAAGTTGACTCCCTAGACATAACATTAGACTTAGTCTCTAATACTTTTCAACTTTACATGAAAAATAATGCTAACCCAATCTATATAAACCCCAACTCTAATCACCGACCGTCTGTTATCAAACATTCCATCATCAGTTGAACGCCGCATCAACATACACTCCTCTAATAAAGAAATATTCGATAAGCAAAAAACAATTTACGATAAAATTCTTAGAGATAGCGGCTATCAATCTTCTAAGATTAACTTTGTGGAAAAATGTAGGGGCCCAAAAAGAAAAAAATAGAAACAGGAAAATCATATGATATAACCCTTCATTTAATCAGTTAGTTAATTTTAAACTGGGACATAAATTTAAGCTAATAGATAAACATTTTCCCCCACCAAATAAACCTCTAAGCAAAATTTTCAATATGGATACAATAAAACTCAGTTATACCTGCTCCAACAATTTAGAAAAAAATAATTAAATTACATAACAATTAAAAGCATACAACAAAAATAACTCCAATATTAATTCCAGACTGCCCATAATACCATTTGTAACTGTAGAAACCCGACCCAATGCCCCATACCTAATAAATACTTAACAAAATCCCTGGTATATATATGTTTGATTTAATCCATGGAGAATCCTAAGGATGCTAAAGATTATATCGGAAACTCAATGAACATTTTTAAAAAGCGCTTTTACAATCATCTCTCATCTTTCAATAACAAGAAAAAACAAAAAATATGACATTGCTTTCTAAGTATTTTTGGAAATTAAAAAACGAAAATAAAACACTTAAAGTTAAATGGAAAATCCTCAAACAGGCCAGAACATCTCAATCGATAAAACAACCATGTTTCCTTTTGTCTTCAAGAAAAATGGAAATCATTAAATACATAAATAGCAACATACTATTAAACCAGAGGCATGAAACCACAGTAAACTTCAAACACATTAAAGAACTAACCTTATAATCATTCTAAATACTACAAAAGCAAAAGTTAGGATCCCTAGAAACGATAAACCTTTATAATATTAACAACACTCTTACCACAAATTTTACCTTTATTTCATACCACAAACTGTGATCTAATTTAAACTTTTATATAAAAAAGAGGTTCCTTAAATTTTAAATTAAGGTTAAATATACAAAAATAGATTAATTATAAAAACTATGTTTAAATACCAAAATATTTGTAGTCATATAATTCACTAATAAAGATAGCAATCCCTATTCCCACTTTATCGCATCCAATCCTACTCCTCTCTACGCCATATCAGTTAAGTGCCATACGTGATACACGCTTGGGCGATCATGTCTCGAAAGAGACATGACTAACTGGACAGAAGATTATCCCGCAGTAGGTTGCCATTGCTTTCTGCGGTAGACTGGTTGCCGACCAAGGCTATAGAACCCAATCTATCCTGATATTTAACCCATAACTGGAAGGGAGAGACGGATTAATACCTTTCCCAAGGGTATTTGCGAGTAAGTGAATACAATGGATTTAGCTGGAATTCCAAATCGGCTCCCCGGCTTCCCCATATACATTTCCTTATTTTCTTCTTTTCAAAGAACTCACATTAAAAGCTATAAAGGATCATACCTTATCGCCTAATGTTAAATCTGTTTACAAAATTTTCAACACATCCATTAATCAACTATATCCCCTACCTCTTCCTTCTTTTCGCTCAAATTCAAACTGACAATTTACAACCATTATTTCCCCATCTTTCACCCCACCTACATCTCACACATAATTCACCAAATATAAGAAAAAGAATTTCCGTTCCTTTCCACATTAACTGATGAGAAATTCTCATTTGAATTTCGAAACAAAATGCACACTTTGTAGTATATATATGGAAATATGTAAAAATTTTACAATCCTAGAAAGACTTATTGTTGGCAGTATTCAATGAAATGTACATATAAGATCTTGAATAAGATCTCGCTGATTTTTCATGAAATGTAATGTTTTACGTACGAAAATTAGAAACATGTCACTGAAAGTATTCTCTATCACTAGCTACCAACTTTTCCTAACTTTCTGGCAGTATTTGAATCCCACGTCGGAAAAACGACAGAAATCGAGATATTTCTGACATCATCATGAGAATGAAAGTGTTGCTTAGGCTGGCCATGAGCCATTCATCGAAACAAGTAATAATATACTTTGTCGTGTCTCTACTTAAAAAGTGCGCATTTTTTTTTCAATGCTCGGATAAAACACATCAAATGTAGTCGATAACTATCTTCTGCGATGGTTTTGCTCACTTTGAGCAGCTCATAAAAATCTACACCCAGCTGGTCCCACTAAATGCAGAACAGAAGCTTTGAACCACGGATATTCGGTTTTGCCGTCAGTGTTGATGCATGGCCGGGTTTACCCCAACGATCTTCTACGTTTAGATTATCGTTGTGTATCCACTTTTCATCAATGGTCCCGATACGATTCCAAAAAAAATGTTCCTTTTCTGTCGTTGAAGCAGCTGTTCATACGGGATAAGACGCCATTCGATATCTTTCGGCTTCAGCTCGTACGGCACCCAATGTCTTTGCGTTTGAAACATTTCTAATGCTTTCAAACATTTCAAAACTGTTGTATGATCAACTTTTAATGTTTCTGCAAGTTCAGTTTACGCCTGGCATGCGTCTTCAAAAGTAATGCCTTTAATTCTTCGTCTTCAAACATTTTCGGTGCGCCAGAGTGTTCTTTATCTTCAACATCAAAATCATTATTTTTGAAGCGCCTAAACCAATCTCTGCATTTTGTTTTATTAAAATACATCTTTAGGTGCCGAATCTAAGTACGTCGTCAGTGTTGTTACTCTCATGTCACTAGAAGTTTCGCGTCTAAATAAAAACAGACTTCTTCGATTGGCGATCCGACTGATCAGTATTCGGCCCGCACCCAGAAAAAAAATGCAACTAGCTTTAGGACATGCATTATATAATTTTCCCCAGAAAATGATAACTAATCGAGACTTTACTTGGGCTATTCGATGTTATAGATCGAGTATGCTTGGTTGTATTGATTCTGCTTCATACGACTAAGACAGGATGTCTTTTGGAAGAAGAGAAGAAAACAAACCAATAACTATATACATATATCTTAATTCCTGCCTTAATTCTCTTATCCTTTCTTCACTCTTATTCTGAGTGTAGGCTTTATTACTTGCTTTATCAATATAGCCAAAACGCTCTGGTCCGTAGCTGACAATAAGTTATTCATAGATTGAAGTCGTCGGTCTATGTTACCTGCAGACGTACCTTGGACGATGTTTCCAATAGAGCATGGTCGCCGTAACTCACAACAAGAATTCTATGTGATTCAGCTGAAGATTTTAGTGCAGTAAAATTTCCCCTTAAATACACTTTCTTTGGCACAAAATTCGACATGTTTGACGCTATGAAAAATATAACTTGTCGATACTTCGGCAAAATGACATACACTGAATTTCAAGCTTGCTTATTTTCTTATAGATGCATTACATCTGAAAGAACACGCACGCAGTTCTGAAAACGTCATTTGTTGGAAAACATTAAGGACTTATTGAAGGTCCTAATATATAATTTCAAATTTTATTTTTGTGGTTACACTTATTTAAATTGACGCTAAGTGTGCTTTAAACAATATTTTCTTACGTTTACCGGCCTACATATTTGAGTAAGCTCAAAGAAAATGTGCTTACCAGCAGAATCTAAGTTTGTGTCCTCCTTTGCAGGAAAAAATAACGTTTTATGCCGCATGCTTTGACCGACCGAGTAGATTCATACTCAAGGAATATTCTATTTGCATTTAAATTGCATTCAATCTGTCAGGTTCCTCTGCAAATCTTCATTGCTCAGTTATTGGAAACATAAACAAAGCAATTTCTAAATTATTTATGGATTTTATTCTTTATTTTCTTTAATGCATTTTCTCGAATGTTCAGGTCTGTACGCGAAACAAATTAGTTTTAAAGATAAACGGAACGTCTTCTTAAATACGGGTATCTATTAAAATAAAGTTTCAGGTCATTAAATAAATCGGTTAAAAGAATAAAATTCATTAATTATAGAATAATACACGTAGATTAGTAGGAGGAGGCATATATATATATGTTAGTAACATCCGCAAACACATCTGTTTCGCTGTATCACAGCTCGTCATTCATTACTGAATGAGTGAATGATGCGTAGATGTGTGAGTAGCTACTGTCTTTTCAAAGTCTACAGTTCCTCCATTGTGCTCAATCGGGGTGTGAGAGCGTAATATATATATATATATATATATATATATATATATATATATATATATATTAACCATGCGTCGATTATGATTATGTGGCGAAGGGAAATGATAGATTTTAATTTAATTTTTTTTTTCAGTTTTAATTTTATTGTATTAGACGTGTCTGGACATACAGTCTAGCTGATTTTGTTCAGTTCCCCCATTTCTTATTTTTTTCATAAACAAATATTTCTTATTCGTCTGCAGCATTCTTACCAATGTTTCTGATGCCTAGCCGGTCCAAAAGTAATTAATCATTCAGGCGTCGAGTTGTCATTATGAAACTGATGAAATGATTGTTTCTGCTCTTGAAAAAGAAGTTAATAGATCTCCGTGTCATTTATAGAATATTAAAATTCTATGATGATAAGTTAGCCAAATAACCAGGCGCCCACGCAAAAAGAAAGTGGCTCCATAAGGGAAAAGATTCAGGTTACGTATTCGTGTTTATGTACATGAATACTTAGACATACACATACATATCTCTGTCTCTGTCTGTCTGTTTATCTCTTTCTCTCTCTCTCTCTCTCTATATATATATATATATATAGACTTATTTATAAATGAAACTTTGTCTGTGTGTGTCCGTTACCTATAGACTCCGAAACGGCTGAACCAATTTTCTTGAAAATTTACGCAGTTGTACTATAAGCGTGTGCGAGTGTTCTTAGCTAGGTTTTGTGTCGAGGTATATCGATAATCGAAAAAATCGGGTTATAGAAGGAGTGGTCCAATTTTAATCAAATTTCATACACTCATAGACAAAGACATAAGAAACGATATTCAGAAGTTTCAAGGTTGCAGCTCTTACAATAGTGCAGAAAATCGATAATATATATATATAAAAGGCAAGATGTTTGTGTGTGTGTTTGTTTATCTGCCTGTATGTCTGTATTTATTCAGCCCTTTTATTTTAGTTTTTGCTTCGGGTTTGGCTCTAAGTAGGTATAATTGTAGTTCTTAGTCTCAGCCATGATACCATTTACACAGAGGACTTATTTAGCCTTCAAAATTCAGTTTGCGACGAAAAAAATTATTTGATATCGAGAGTAGGAAATCAAAATTTGACTTACATCCATTCATTTTGCTTTCAGTCTACGGTTTCGCTTTAACTGGAAACAACTATTACTTTTTAGTCTTTCGTGCCAATGTCCAAAGAATCTGAGCTCCAGCACCATGGATTAGTTTTAAAGCTTTCAATACACCCGAGCAACGCCGGACTTATTCTGCTAGTATATATATATATATATATATATATAATTCCAAGTTAAGAGGACTCAAGTTTTTTTTTATTCTGAGTGCTCTGGCATTTACTTTATTATAAACAGTGCTCAATATAATGAGTATTATAGAGCTTAATTTAATATAATATAATTATATGGTTATGTCAATTTTACATTGCGACATGAAATTTCAATGTTTCGAAATTAATTCTCATCATCAGGCAGTGTTGGTGTGGTTGTGCAGATGATTTACATTTAAATGACAAATACTTTCGGTTTACTGTGAATGTATGTGGGTGTTTTGTGTGTGTGTGTGGCTGAAGAATCTCTGAAGAAGATTGTTAAAGAGAAACATGTTAGATTAAAAACACTTTTTTCCTACTTGTACTTTACTGAGATCTATTGCCGGCATTTCCCAAATTTAGGGGAGTTGCAAGGTTCGGATACTGCTGGAAGATGGTTATTTTCCAACAAGGTCTCTCGAATATTCAGGCCAGTAGATAAATAAATGTATTGTTTAATTTTAGAAAAACAGACTATGCACTCAAATACTAGTATTAATTAAAAATGATGTTCATATATATATATATATATGTATATATATATATATATATATATATATATATATATATATATATATATATCGCTCATTCAGCAATAGATTAGAGCACTCTGGCTATTAGGCGGGTATAATGACAATATACACGCTAAAATATCTGCCTTCTTCTACAGAGCACCCATAGCCCAGAGGTAGAAGTGCCAACTGACGCCAATTCGGTCGGGTTTCAATCCTGGGTTAAAAGCAATCGGAGTCTAACCGTACTGATGAGCTGTGATACAGCGAAACAGATCTGTCTGCGGATGACTATATATATATATATATATATGTGTGTGTGTGTGTGTGTGTGTGTGTGTGTGTGTGTGTGTTGTTGATAAATTTTAGCCACTTCATATTTTTTAATTTCACACATACGATTTGTTTTTATTTGAAATTTTATCCACAGCAATGTAGGATCAGAAATAGCACACTGAACTTCTTAGCATTCACGCCGGACGCTTCTATATAAAGGTTCCTGAATGTTTCTGTGTCAATTTGAGGACAGTATAAAGGTTTCAGAAAGTGATTGATGAATCTAATGGTGGTTACGAAGGTGTTTGGCGTGATCACTAGTGATGTTGATATTATACCCCCATTCATCTTCCCACAGGGACTCAGACTCAACACGTAGGCCTACATCAAGTGAATTGAGGAGGAAGTGCTGTCGTGAGTCAAGAGGGTGACTACTGGAAGAATAAAAATCTTACAACAAGACGTTGCACTATCTCACACAACAAGAAGGACACAGTCATGGCTGTCAAACAATTTCTGCGACAAAAACAAGCCTTACGTATTGCCATCGGCGTACAATCTCTCACCCAAAATTATTATGTTTGGAAAAAAGTTGAAGGAGAGTCCATCAAAAATAGTTGTAACCTCAAATATGAACTGAAGGCAAGGATTATAGCAGCATTCCCCAAATTAAACAAGGGGACCGTCTAGAAGAGTTGCATGAGATTTCGAAATCGTCTGGTGGTTGTGGTTGATGCCAATAGCAATTTACCAATTAAAGTTACTTTCTAATTTTTCAAGATATTTTTGTGAAATTTATCCAGTATGGGCATTTAAACAATATGAAAAAAACATTTAGGAGGACCAAAAATAATGATGATCATAATAATTCTGATTTCAATGGACTGAATCAAAATCTATCCGACATCAATGGTTCTAATATATATAAACCAAGCAGACAAACATTTCCCGGTTTCTGGTCGTCAGATCTTGAAAGTTAATTTAGTTTTTTGGTCTTCTCCTACTCAAAAACCTAACTCATTTTCTAAATACACAGTTTTGTCTTTCATTACGGTATAAAGAAACTGAAAAAAACACTATCTGGCGAAACACATCGTTTATAATGTTTTCTATAATTTCGCATCATCTTCACACACACACACACACACACACACACACACACACACACACACACATATATATATATATATATATATATGGAAAATGGACAAAATAATGAAAACGCCTAGTAGAATAAATAGCACAATTTGAAAAAATTTGATTAAATTGTCAAAATCTCTATTTTTCGTTGTTGCTTTAATATTAGTAGTACTTAATTTTTTTTTTGTTTTTGCTAAAATTGATTTTTTTTTACAGATATTATTTAAATAAGTTTATTATAATCAATGGTCAGGATTCACAATTTTAAGTGATCAATTTCATCCTGTGTTTCAGAAAACGTTTTCGGGGGGAAATGGTTGTATTTCAGTATGATAATACATCGATATATTAGAACGGTACAAAAGTTTTTGCTGGTTTGTAAAAAATCATTGTAATTTATTTTATGCATATTGTTACTACTAAAACATATCGCAATGATTAATTCATAACTTTTTCTTTCAGATTATTAAAGCATCATTCCGATTTTTCTGCAATATTCTCACCCATGTTCTTTCCATCTAAACAATACATTAGGAATACTCTACTCTATGAGTTTCACAGGGGTTCCAATGCAAATGCAGCTTGTTTCTTGTTGCGAATCTTTGTTTTCACGACACCTTCAGACATCATTTTTGGTGATGAGAAGTGGATTTTCTACCATAACGTTAAACGTCGGCGATCGTTTATAAATCGAGGTGAAAGACCAGTTCAGAAACCAAGAACAGGTCTTCATCCCAAAAAGATCATGTTGAGCAGATGGAATCAAGTTATAGAGAGTAAAGATCATTATTGTTATGAATAAAGACTTTCAAAAACACAGTTTTTCATTTTTAAGATGAAATTTTAAATCGGCTAAAACATTTGCACCAGCCTGATATATATATATATATATATATATATATATATATATATATATATATATGATAATAATAAGATATTCATATAATCTATTTATATAGAGAGAGAATCAGAGAGCGAGAAACACTGAGAGAAAGAGAAAGAGAGAGAGAGAGAGAGAGAGAGGAAAAAAAGAACAAACTCGTAAAAATGGAGAGGACAATCCAAAATATTTTATTGAATTAATATAAACATTAAGTATATAAAAAAGAGATCTCAATGGATATTATCCTGAGCAATATGAAATATTGAGAGGAAAACTGAACATTCAAACGGTTATAAATTCAGTATTTGTTTCAGCATTGGTAAAAATGACACACTGTTTTGTCAAACCGAAAAAAATCAAATGTTACATTTAACTCAGAATATCCAATAAATAAATAAATTAAAAAATAAATAAATGTCAAATAAAAATGCACAGAGAGGAAATAAGGTTACGTGAAGGGTAGAGATGTACACAGTTAAATATTGCATCAATACATAAAGTGTAAAAAATACATACATCAAATCACACATACACACATTACATACAAACAAAATTAAGAATACATGAACTAAATCACGCATACGCAAAAAATATTTTAAAGGAAAAAATATAGGCAAACACAAAACAGGAGAATAGATATATACATACAGAAAATAAGCACACAGACATAATTTTCAAGGTCACACACACACACACACACACACACACACACACACACACACACACACACACACACACACAAACGCACACACGCGCACGCACACACACACGCCTTTATATAGATAGGGACTTAGGAGTTTTGAATCTTTACTAATATTTCAATAGCTAAAAAATTTTTTCAGATATTCCCAAAATTTTTTTTTTATCTAAAACAAATTTATAAGTATTATTAAATATAGATTTACGTTTACTAATATTTTTTTTAAATAAAATCTCTCGCTTTCAGCGTCACTTGGTGTAAAACAAACTCTCTCCACAGACGCTTCACGTGGTGTAAACAAACGCGTCACGTGTTGTAAACAGAAAATTCACAGACGCTCTGGCGAAATACGTTTCTAATTCAAATTTTAAAATCACTTGTTTCTGATGAAGGACCGAGGGCGGTCTGAAATATAAAATAGAATAATAAAAATAAACAAATACTGTCCAAAAATACATTTTTAATTTCAAAACTTTTTAATATTCTTTCCTATATATATATATATATATATATATATATATATATATATATATCCTTAATTCGTTTTTTAATTAAAAATGCATCGCAACACGGAAATTTCCATGTTTCGAGAGAAATTTCCGTGTCGTAATATAGTTTGTAATTAAAGAACAAATTTAATTATATGATTATATTATACTCTACAATATGTATTGTTTTGAGTACATTTATAAAAAAAAAAGTAAACGCCAGAGAACTCGGAATTGTAAAACTGTTGGTTCTCTTTACCTGGATTTATATATATATATAACAAGAAGTGAAATAAATGAAGTATACTGTTGACCTAGACAAGAAACCCCTTAAAATTTCTGACGTTTTGTCAGGTTTTCAGTTATTGGGATGTGGTACGGACCGTTAAATGTTCAAACCCTTTTTGTGTATTTACGTCTTATCAATGATAAATTTCTAATTAGAAGGTATTTCGTCAGCATTTCAACGTCCTTTGAATGGGAAGCAATCCTTCTGTCGTTAGTTAGCTGGCGAAAGAGTCTGCTGAACAAATGAAAAGCACATATCTATCGATAGCTTGAGTTGATTATATCGAATTTCGAATGTACGTTCAACATTTTTTATTACATTAAACGAAAAACAAATGTAAAATTTTCCTTTCGGAAACATCAACCAAAAATGTTTTTAATATGTTTACTTCAGAGTGCAATTCAGTTTCCGGCTTACAAGAATTCGTCTTCAAAGAGAGTCTGGCTTTGGACTTTATGTCTAGACAGAAACCAGAAGAAAATTTTCCTCAGCAGGACTTCCGCTAAGCAATATTTAATGCAGTTTATCTTCGTTTTTTTTTTTTTTTTTTTTTTTACCTGTACTGACATATTTTTCAATTCTTTTTCTTCATTTTTATATTTGTCGATTTCGACATGAAACGCCAAAGATTTTGGCTTGTTTTATTAAATCCGGTTTCATAAAAACAATGATCGATATATATTTTTGCCTGAATGTGCTTTATTACCAATTCTATAAAACAATTGCAACTACTTGGAAACGTCACTTAATCATTTCCAAATAATTATATACATAGATTATAAGTATAGCTATGTACTATAGCCTCACTAACCCGCAACTGTCAGTGTTTGTTGAGTATGGTTACACTGCTGAAGACATTGTCATCAAAAGAAGCGTTTTCTCCGACAAAAGATTTGGACATAATCATTTAGGAGTAAATAGGTTCACTTAACGTCCGGTTCACATTCCGGTATTTTGATAGGAGTAGAAGTTTATCCTTTGTGCTTTGTTTAGAATAAATTTTCCGATTCCTTTTAATGAATTTTCATTTTTTAAAAATTCTCAATAGCCCCATAAATTTTATTGTCATTATCGCTTTGCTGACGTATATTGATTAAGAAGAAAGTATGTAAAGTACGTGAAGAACCAGTAGGTTAACTTTGTTGATATTTCGCTCCTTTAAGTGAGCATTATTATTATATAACTTTAAAAATACATCGAAGGGAAATGTCTTACCACAGTCAACCTGCTACAGACAAACGCAATGAATTTGAAAAATTAATAGTTAATAAAATCTAACGACATGTCATCGAAATAATCAAAATAATGCGTATTTAGAAAATCTGTTAAAATAAAATATAAATAAGGTGACTTGACATAATAAAATGTTTGGTTGGTTGATTTTTTTAGCGGCATAGCAACTCTTATGGGTATTTTGCTGTTGAAATTTAAATCTTATTTTAATCATTTCACCCCAACCAAGGCAGGAATGCCACTAGTACACAGGGTTTAACAGGGAGTTAAAGTGAAAGAAAAGATTAAGCAAAGGAATGATTGATGGACGGGATTCAAGAAGAGTAAAGATGGTGATTGACGTTGCATTCAAAGTTTTAGAAATTATAGTTATTATGGTAACAAGAAAACAGGAGGAAGTGATAAAGTGAAAAGTGTAAGAAGAGAAACTGGTAGAGCAGATGCTGCGGTTGAACTTACCAATTTTAATACTAAACAGGCGAGACCTAAATGCCAATCTAGCTGTACGCTTAAATCCATCTATTCAGGGTGCCGGGGAAAAAAGTCGTCATAGCAGTTGTCATGAAAATATTTGTAGGAAATCAGGGGGCGCCATTTCATGCCGGTGGGAAAGTGACTGAAGTCAAATGCCAGGTCAGGACCAATTATATTACAGATCCTTCTTTAGATTTTGTCAAGTATCTCGAATAGCAGAAGATTTTCTCGCAGTAGGTTGCCATTACATTTTTCAGTAGATTGGTTACCAAACCAATCTGTTCTGTTATTTAACGCATAGCTGGATAGAGGAGAGACAGATTAAAACCTTTCCCAAGGATATTTGCGCATAAGTGAATGCAACGAATTCAACTGGAATTCGAACTCTGCTTTCCGACTTCTCGATTCGAACCGATATCCACTGCACTACTACGCACATCCGCTAGACGTAGAGACAAACGCAAACAGCATGAAATATATGCTACTTATTTTGCAACGAGTTATTTCTAAAAGTATCCATAAAAATTTACAGCTTTATGAATGCATATGACATTTACAACTTTATGACTGCGTGTGACATTTACTTAAAAGTGTACTCAAAAGCATATGCGACGACATTTTGAATGAATTTATTGCCTTTAGGAACTTATTTTCGGAATTGGAAACTGCCAGGCTGTCAAGCTAAACAAAAGAATCTAAATTTAAAATTTACCTTTTAAGGATAGTTTTTATCTTTAAGCCACGCTTCTATCGTTAAGAAGTGCAGATTGATAACGACATAAATACCCACCATTAAACTCGAGCAGCATTTTAAATACAGGAAAGGTTTGCCCGTAGTCATGACGGATCATTGTGTGCGCTGGTATTGTTAAATTCAGAGCTGAACAAATGTGAATAGCCGACAGCAGGAACATCGACGACTGTCCAATACGATTTGCTCTTGAATGTCACGTGATTGTTCCATTATTCGCCTGTCCTCCATGATTGCAAGGCAATTCAGCATGCTTGTAACAACGCCGTAGATCACAATGGACTGGCAAAGGTTAAGTGGTATTTCTTTATACGTGCGTTTGATGCCCTCAATTGCACAAGAAAGATCCCACTTTCTTTGACGGATGAAAAGTGTTTAGGTCTGGAAACATTCATTCACAAAATTAAGTATTCATTTTTTAAACCTTCTTTGTTGTGCTTCTGACTGACAGATCTGGATTGGCCTAAAATGTTGAAATCTTACATTTAATCTTATGTTCTTTTTGCGAACTTAAATAAAACACAGTTTGTTCCAATTTAAATGTCAATTTTGCATATTTGTTGAACTAAAATGATATTACGACATAAAGCTAATCTATATACTAAAAATATTTGTAAGAGATTTATCTGGATTAAATAAAAAATGTAATCAGCAGTCTGGATCTTACCAAAATATAAACTAATTTATTTAAAATGCTATGATAATTTTTGGTTGTTATAGATGATATCATTATGCACAAAACGTTCCATTATGCTCATAGCCTAACATCTATTTTCAGATATGAAGGACGTTCGGGCTTAATTTAATAGTTTTTTTAAACTGAAAAATATCACACTATTAAAACAATGCACGTATTTGAGTATATATTCTGTTTTTAAACAATCAGTATATTTATATATTTATTTCTACCGGCCTGATTATTTATGATAAATTTTGATACGAAGATGTAAAGAATGACACATTTTTGTAACAAAATGTTCGATATATAATTCCTCTCTAATAGTGAGATGCTTTTGATAGTGATTTATATAGAACGCTCATGTTTTCGATAAGATTCTTACTTTATATATATGAATATAATATTTACTCTGTACAAGGCTGCCAAAGGCTGTGCCTTGGAAAGGACACTCAAGCGTCACCTCACCGCGTCGGCAAAACACGGGAAGCAACAGTCTATTGACGAGAGGATTCCGAAAGTCCTTCGGTTCGGGAAACTGGCCACTGGCAAGAAAGCACGATTGAGACTTTACCTTCGCCGCAAAGACATCTGTAAAGAGAACATGAGGATGATGGACATAGATATCAAGTGGTAAGAAGACATCACCAACGACCACACACGCTGGAGACGCCTATTGACGCTGTTTATATGTTTTATCCTTCTTTATCTCCGGCCAACGGTGTAAATCAGAAACTAGAATATTTATCGTGGAATATCATTTGCAACCAGTAAATTATATTTAGCATTCGTCGGTCTTATGAGACCATAGTTCTGCGTCACAAAAGTAGTTTTCTTTCCTTCGGGAATATTTTACCCCATCTTATTTTCTCCATACTTCGATGTAAATCAGAAACGAAAATGTAAATCATTGAAGTACCCAGCATTCACTTACGCGCAAATACCTTTGGGAAAGGTATTAATCCGTCTCTTCCCTCCAGTTATGGGTTAAATAACAGGACAGATTGAAAGTGGAGAGATGAAGGCTGCTTGCCTTCTGGGTGAAGCGTACCTGAAGAAAAGAATCCCTGCTCTCAAGAGACCAACGGATGCCACATATAAGTCTTGCATTACAAATGATATTTTAATTATTAACCCGAGAACACTAATTATGGGTATATAGTCAGTTTAGTGCCATACGTGATACACGCTTGGGCGATCATATCTCGAAAGAGACATGACTGACTGGGCAGAAGATTATCCCGCAGTAGGTTGCCATTAATTTCTGCGGTAGAGTGGTTGCCAGCCAAGGCTATAGAACCCTGTTATTTAACCCATAACTGGAGGGAAGAGACGGATTAATACCTTTCCCAAAGGTATTTGCGCGTAAGTGAATGCTAGGTACATAGTACCCAGCGCAAATGACGCCATTTTAATTACAATTTAATTAAATTTTCAATACCTGATTTCCTTACCTAAATAATATGTTTCTCAGTTCCTATTAATGTTAGCTCAAAGTACAAATATTGAAGTGCTTGCATATAAATTATTTCAAGTAAAAATTTATATTTAATAATTTTTTTTATATTTTTAAAATCGGGCATGATATACCCATGGTTATTAGTGGGGTAACTTTGACTGATGGTTTGTGTTCCAGGGTTAACATTCTAGTTTCCGATTTATAGAGCGAGGAGAAATGAATACTACTATAAAAATCTCATAAAACAAGATTTTCGACACAGATCCATGGTCTGACAGAGCAATGAATATCACATATATATGTTCAGCTATGTAAATGATACTTCAACGAGTAACATATTACTGCCCATTTGTTACCGCTTGCTGGAGAAAGGAGAGATGAAACAAATTCTTGCCGTCGGGTTGAAGTGTGCTCTAAGAAAAGAAAACGACTTTCTTGCGCAGATACATGGTCTAACAAGACGGACGGATGCCACATATGTCCTGTTTTCCGAGCGATGCATCAACGATTAACATTCTGGTTTCCGATTTACACCGAAAGCTGAGTCGAGGAAAAATGTAACGGAGACATATTCCCGCGGTGATGCAGGCTGGAAAAAAATGCAACAGTAACAACTACAATACAACCTACCCATCAAGAAGTGCGTCTTCACATGCATTCGTTGCAACCGAAACTTTTACTTCCGTGCGGTACGACGCCATAACCAGCTGAGGCATAATTTTAAAGGCGCAAATCCATGGTCTTTCGTTACCCACGGATGCCACACACACACACACACACACACACACACACACACACACACACACACACACACACACACACAAATCGTTTTAAATTTAGAACCATTTAAATATGTCTATATTTTCGGAAGAATGGAGAATATATAATTTGTACGAGAGTAATAATTTGCTGACAATGAAATCAATCAAACACTATTCTTAGCAATCTGAAAAGTAGTTATTAAGTCTAGACATTTTCAGATGATCGTGTCTAATATATTCGAGGAATAATTTTAGAATCAGTAAAACTACAGGTTATTCTCTCAACAAGGGAAGCAAAAAAGCAAAAATACAGATTGGTTGGTTATTTAATGCCGAAATATATATTTTTACCAAATTTTATTTTTTGGAAACAATAATAGGTTTAGTGATACTATTTATCTTACCAATTAACCCATAGACGGAAGAGAAGAGGTGGCTTCATACCTAATCATAATTTGATGAACAATCAATAAATTGTAATGTGGATATAAAGTGGGAGATCCACTATATGTTAGAAGCCATATATGAACTGATCCCTTATTTTATGGTCATGCTATTTTCTATATATTTATATTCCAGAGAATTTAAACAAATCTAAACTTAAACCAGTGTACTTCATCAGTACTTGATTGATTGATTTATTGATTGAGTGATTTTGACCAGATCACACTCGTTCCATCTGAAGATGTTGGAGACACTGCTTATCAGGTTTGGCGGCCCTCACTTTATAAATAAAGAGAGTGTTTTCTGGGCTTGCTCTGCTAGGTCTTTAGCATCTTCAGATGTAATAGCCATTAGCAAAAATAAAATTCCTTTTCCTTTCATTCTTGTCATCAATAACAGTTGTATATTTTTCATGATATTTACCCGTTTACAGTTCTGACGAGTCGGAACGAAACCGGTCGACTGGTGTTTTTGTTTTAATATTTGGCATGGTTGATCTGAATAAAGTTTTTGTATTTAACGTTATATATGTATATAAAACTTAAGCCGTCAATTAATAAAATCCGCTATGAATACAGTAGCAATGTTCTAAAATGTTTATAAAAAGAACAGTTTTTATGCTTTAACTCGTGCATGCTCATTTGATAACCATTTGTCAGTAAGTGCGCCTTTATGTCATTCTTTTAGTATTGTATTTTCTGAAGTATGAAGAAACTTTACAGATTTTTAAAAGTCTAGAAACTGTAAAGTTCTCTGTGTAAGTGAAGAGATTCGTCTTGTAAAATACTGTAAGTATGAAAATATTTGTTAATTGCTTTTTAATTCGTATAAATTCTGAGAATTCCATTGAATATCACTTCTGCAATTTTCTCTCCTGCACTAAGAATGATTTCTAGATTGTTTTGGGTTATGTCATTCTAATTACTAGAAGCCCAATCTGAAGAAAACTATTAGCCGACGTTTTTACTAATATGTTAAACTTATTTTTTTAAGTTTTTATCAATCATCTCCAACAGACAGACTTTTAAAAATACAAGTATGTGAAATATTAGGATATAGTCTAAAAACTTTGAAGCTTGCCTCAAATTATGACGTCATCAATTGGTCATCTGCGTCATGTTGTCTTTGTCTTGCATAATAACGGATTTTAGCTTCGTTTTGAATGTGACTGAGGTAAAATATCTTTGTTAAGGTGGGATCTAAGAACAGGAATTTAAGGAAAATGACGAGATTCTTTTTCAAGAGATTTATTATTGTATATCCAATAATATATATCTCGATTTTTCTGTCCTTCTAAGCTTATTCATATCTATCTATCTATCTATCTATCTATCTATCTATCTATCTATCTATCTATCTATCTATGTTTTTACTTATCTATCTATCTATCTATCTATCTATCTATCTATCTATCTATGTTTTTACTTATCTATCTATCTATCTATCTATCTATCTATCTATCTATCTATCTATCTATCTATGTTTTTACTTATCTATCTATCTATCTATCTATCTATCTATCTTTCTATCTATCTATCTATCTATCTATCTATAAGAAATGAAAGTGGTAATTTTTTCTAAATTATACAATTCTTTGTTTGGTTGCAGAAATCGACCTCCTCACTTTTTAGTGACAGAAATGATCAATGGTCGGTACAGCAAAATAAATCGGGATCAAAAGTGTAAATTGATCGGTAGTAATTTGAACCACGTCATTCTGTCGCCTCCACTAATTTTTTACTTTTGTAAGCGCAAATATTTAGCTTGATCCCATTGGCTGACAAAAATTGCTTCATTAAAAAACCAAGAATCAGTAATTGTGATCGGCTCTAATTAACAACTTCAAAGGTTCATCGATTTGTGAACATCGAATCTCGCAAGATGACAAACAGGCCCTTTAATGAAATCATTTTATGTTATTAGAGAATCGAAAATACAAGTATATAAATTAAAAAAAGAAAACGAATGATATACACTATTTACATTATTTGGTCTGTTGTCTTCATTTCTGTTGCCATATTCGGTGTATAAAAAGCGTTGGTTGAAGCAATCCAGTGACTTGACCCAAAAAGTTGTGAGTTCAATACCTGGCTAGATTAGAGGTGAACAAAAACTTGGAGAATTAAGTTCAAAGGAAATATTTAATACCGTTATATCCAGAAAAGACATGAACGGAATAAACAGTCCAGCTCGAAATTCCAATCATTTGAAGAAGGCCGGAGCTTGCAGCAGTTGAAACGTCGTGAATATGGCAACAAAGATGAGGAATACAACTCGAACAATGTAAATAGTGTAAATTGTTATTATTGTTGAATCATCTTTTCTATTTTGTAAATTAATATATGTATACAAGCAGTTTGTTTAACTATAATTTTACAAGAAATAGATATGAGAGGAAAGTGTTTAGCCTAAAGTTTTATTTAAAATTCGATATGGGCACAAGATTTCACTACCAGCTGCTCGAATCCCGGTAATCGCGCCAACTGGTTTCACCAAGAACTCTTGAGGGATAGTAGTCACAACTCTTGAGGGATAGTAGTCACAACTCTTGCGGGATAGTAGTCACAACTTTTGAGGGATAGTAGTCACAACTCTTGAGGGATAGTAGTCACAACACTTGAGGGATAGTAGTCACAACTCTTGAGGGATAGTAGTCACAACTTTGTGTATTCATCCTTCAAATAGATGAATACACAAAGTCTTTGGTTTGATATAGTAAACTTAATTCTCTAATCAATCATAAAGAAGAAAAGTCACTGTTGTTTAAGTTAGACCTTCTGTTTAGCCACTCACATGGACCATGACGACCCATCTATCTACCGGTGAAATTGACATTTATCCATTTACTAAAGACAACAACAAAATATGGAGGGAAGCATATCTTGCATGAAAATAAAATCTTAAACATTCTGCCAAGTACTGATAATTGACCAGATTTCATCATTTACCATGGTAAGGTCACTTTCAGCATTTATAGTATCGCGAAGAATGAATGGATCCCCAATCCTGTTCGAAGTCATTCCACATGACACCATTACTTTGAGCTGATTTTGCTTTTTTCAGAGCTAGCCAAAGGATCTTCGCCTGCCCAATATAGGCAGTTGTGAGGGCTCACAAACCCACCGATATCAAATATTGCTTCATCACTCCAGAGGACATTTTTAAAGAGATCTGACCAGTCTTTATACCAAGCCAGTATATTTTTTCCTAAAGTCATGCGAATGTGGCAGTCTTCAGCGGAGAGTGATTGACAGTTAAGCTCCTTCTTGAGCACAATTCGTATTGAGCCAACTTTCCCGTGATGCTTGTCAAATTTACTTTTTGTTATAAGCATAAACATGAAGTGCGTAAATTAACGACGTTCGTTAGCCAAATAACTGCAGTCTTAGGTCATCATTTATCTAATCTAAACTTATTTATAAATGGAACTTTGTCTGTGTGTGTGTGTTTGTGTGTCTGTGTGTGTGTGTGTATCCGTTACCTATAGACTCCAAAACGGCTGAACCGATTTTCTTGAAAATTTACACTGTTGTACTATAAGCGTCTGCGAGTGTTCTTAGCTAGGTTTTGTGTCGAGGTACCCCCGATAAATATCGATAATCGATAATCGAAAAAATTGGGTTATAAATGGAGTGTCCGATTTTAATCAAATTTCATGCACTCATAGACAAAAACATAAGAAACGATATTCAGAAGTTTCAAGGTTGCAGTTCTTAGAATAGTGCAGAAAATCGATAATATATATATATAAGGCAAGATGTTTGTGTGTGTGTTTATCTGCCTGTATGTCTGTATTTTTTCAGCCCTTTTATTTTAGTTTTTGCTTCGGGTTTGGCTCTAAGTAGGTATAATTGTAGTTCTTAGTCTCAGCCATGATACCATTTACTCAGAGGACTTATTTAGCCTTCAAAATTCAGTTTACGACAAAAAAAATTATTTGATACCGATACCAGGAAATCAAAATTTGACTTACATCCATTCATTTTGCTTTCAGTCTACGGTTTCGCTTTAACTGGAAACAACTATTACTTTTTAGTCTTTCGTGGCAATGTCCAAAGAGTCTGAGCTACAGAACCATGGATTAGTTTTAAAGCTTTCATTACACCCGAGCAACGCCGGGCTATACTGCTAGTCGATCTATAATTGCTAGAACATTGGAGTCAATGTAACATTTTATTCGGTTTAGATTTGCATCTAATAGGTGTATAAATTAACTCGATAAATATTATTACATCAGCAACCCATTATTTCACAATTATAAACTCAATAGGTGTGGCATAATTATCATTAGGTAAATCCTTATTTACTAAGGAATAATGAAATGTTAATATGAAAACTGAAGGTAAACAAGTAAAAGCCTATCATGATCCCCAGAGAGGATATTTGTGCCGGGAAAAGACAGATAACATTTTGCCCTCACAAATGCTTTTTCTTCTCACCTCTGTGTTAAAATTCTAAGAGAATTGAAAATATGGGAATTCTTAACTGTCGCTGATGATACACAAGTTCCTGTATGATCGCCAAATTTAAGCAACATCAAGACTAGTCTGTACCTAGATGGGTGATTATTCGGAAATGCCAGATGTTTTAAGCTTGGATGTGCGGGTGGTGTAATGGATAATAGCTCAGAATTATTAATCGTAGAGCCGAGATTAAATTCTAGTTGGGTTCGTTATATTCACTTACGCGCAAATACAATATGAATCCACCTCTTCTCCTCCAGCTAAAGGTTAATTATTAAGACTTGTATGACTAAAAACATTATTATTTAAAAAATAAATAAATAAGATTGCGTACAACATTTTTAGATTTTAGTATTAATAACTCAATCAACTAGCCAGATAGCAAACCAATCAACCAACCAACCACACACCCAAACCCAACCAACCAACCAACCAACCAACCAACCAACCAACCAACCAACCAACCAACCAACCAAACCCAACCAACCAACCAACTAACCAACCAACCAACCAACCAACCACACACCCAACCAACCAACCAACCAACCAACCAACCAACCAACCAACCAACCAACCACACACCCAAACCCAACCAACCAACCAACCAACCAACCAACCAACCAACCAACCAACCAACCAACCAACCAACCAACCAAACCCAACCAACCAACCAAACCCAACCAACCAACCAACCAACCAACCAACCAACCAACCAACCAACCAACCAACCAACCAAACCCAACCAACCAACCAACCAACCACACACCCAAACCCAACCAACCAACCACACCCACCCAAACCCAACCAACCAACCAACCAACCAACCAACCAACCAACCAACCAACCAACCAACCAACCAACCCAACCAACCAACCAACCCAACCAACCAACCAACCAACCAACCAACCAACCAACCAACCAACCAACCAACCAACCAACCAACCAACCAACCAACCAACCAACCAACCAACCAACCAACCAACCAACCAACCAACCAACCAACCAACCAACCAACCAACCAACCAACCCCAACCTAACCAACCAACCAACCAACCAACCACACACCCAACCAACCAACCAACCAACCAACCAACCAACCAACCAACCACACACCCAAACCCAACCAACCAACCAACCAACCAACCAACCAACCAACCAACCAACCAAACCCAACCAACCAACCAACCAACCAACCAACCAACCAACCAACCAACCAACCAACCAACCCAAACCCAACCAACCAACCAACCAACCAACCAACCAACCAACCAACCACACCCAACCCAACCAACCAACCAACCAACCAACCAACCACACACCCAAACCCAACCAACCAACCAACCAACCAAACCCAACCAACCCAACCAACCAACCAACCCAACCAACCAACCAACCAACCAACCAACCAACCAACCAACCAACCAACCAACCAACCAACCAACCAACCAACCAACCAACCAACCAACCAACCAACCAACCAACCAACCAACCAACCAACCAACCAACCAACCAACCAACCAACCAACCAACCAACCACCACACCCAAACCCAACCAACCAACCAACCAACCAACCAACCAAACCCAACCAACCAACCAACCAACCAACCAACCAAACCCAACCAACCAACCAACCAACCACACACCCAAACCCAACCAACCAACCAACCAACCAACCAAACCCAACCAACCAACCAACCAACCAAACCCAACCAACTAACCAACCAACCAACCAACCAACCAACCAACCAAAAATTTGCTTCATTGGGGCAAGTTGATTTTGGAATCGTGTTATTGCGCTCAGTATGAATGTTGGAGTTTTACATGACAAATGAAGACACAAAATATTTTTCCAAATCCTTAATGTTCTTTGGGGGGGTAAACAAGTTTAAAGAATAAGTTTATATTCGAAACTGTAGCGTTGAAATTTAATTGCGGTGATCAGTGAAAACCTTGCCTTATAAAATTTATAATCGAAATATATGCAGTTGTTTTAAAATGAAAAGGGATAATACCTTCTATAACTGACAATTGTGTATCTTCAGCTTGATCCAGAGAATAAAGAAACAGTCGATGTAATTAGAAAATGTTGCGTTAAAATATTACAGCGCAATGCTTTCAACTTGTCAGATGAATTAGAGTTGAGGGAAGAGGCTATAAAACCTTTTTTCCCATTAGACAAGTAAACATTTATTAATACTTAATTAGTTATATCAATTTAATAAATTCGTTAGTTAGTCGTTTTATAATCTTTTACAATTTTTACACAATTTTATTTCTCAAATACAGTAAAAAATTGTTTTGGGGGATTCATAATTAGAATTCTAGGTTGAATATATTTCCCACCCAATATATTTAATAAAAAAATAGCAACTTTACTTGGATTTATTCTTGAAATAAAAAATGTTAAGTCAGTTTTATTTACGAGTAGAAACCTGCTGAAATGAAGTATTTCTTCATATTTTTCAGATGATACTTAAAACTAAGTTCTCAAAAGATGCTAAAAGTTATCTATCTATGTTTTATATCAGTACGTATTACATAAAACCCCTGTTGTGTGCAATCTTGGTTTTTTTAAAAGAGTGAACAATCAACCTGTCCCATTTTTTTCATATCAGTCATCACCATGGTGGGTTCTGCGTATATTATTTTTAGGAAAACACTGTTCACTATTAATATTTACGTTTAGGACTTTTAGTTCTGTTAGGATGGCCTCGCTGACAAAGTTAATTAAATCCAGTAAGGAAACGCATTCTTGACTTTCGCCCTGTCTACTTTTCTGTGCGTTGTGGTGCAGTGGAACGAGAAATCGGGGAGCCGAATTCAAATTCCAGTTAAATTCCTTGCATTCACTTACGTGAAAATACCCTTGGGTAAGGTATTAATCCGTCTCTTCCCTCCAGTTATGAGTTAAATAACAGGACAGATTGGTCGGCAACCAGTCTACCGCAGAATGTAATAGCAACCTACTAAGGGATAATCTTCTGCCCAGTCAGTCATGTTTCTTTCAAGACATGATTGCACAAGCGTGTATCACGTACGGCATTTAACTAAGTTTTCTTTACTTGCTAAATTATTTTTTCCGCATGCATACGATTTCTTTCTATTTATCGTTTCGGGAGAAATAGAAGTTCGACCAGGATTTGTCATCAATGGACACAATCCGAACTCTATACGATGCGCAAATGATACAATGCTGATAACAGACACGAAAAGTAAGCTGCAAGATCTCCTACAGAAAGTAGCTGAAGAAAGTGAAAAGCAGTAGACTAAACATAAACTACAAAAAACTCATGGTCATCAGTAAAACGAAGAGCCCAAAATGCCAACTACAGGTCGGGGGTACTAAAATCAAACAAGACACGGAAAGCAAAGTACAAGATCTACAGAAGGTAACTGAAGAAAGCGGAAAGAAAGGACAAAACATAAACTACAAGAAAACTGAATGCATGGTCATCAGTTAAACGAGGTGACCAAAACGCCAACTACCAGTCGGGAATAATGAAATCAAGCAGGTACAGAAATTTAAATACCTGGGAAGCGTTCAAACAGGGGAGAGGAAGAGTGACATTGAGATTCGACGGCGTATTGTCATGGCCAATGATGCATTCCAAAAGCTGAGTAGAGTTTTGAGGCACAGGAAGATTTCATTGGAAACAAAGAAGAGAGTACTGGATTGTTATGTGATGTCTGTCCTTCAGTATGGCGGCGAATGCTGGACAATCTCCTCAAGGTTGAAGGAGAAACTAGAAGCAAGAGAAATGTTGTTCTACAGAAGAATACTGAGCATACCATTGACCGAACATGTGAGCAACGAGAAGATTTTGGAGAAGATGCAAACGAAATAAAAACTTATACTTAGCCGCAAAAAGATAGCTGAGGTTTCAGAGGAATGAAAACTTGGAGAAACTAGTACTCACAGGACAAATAGAAAGAAGGAGAGACACATAAAGCAGCACTAGACATACTTGATGGGTCTGAGTAAGTGAATGATGGAACAGGGTTTGGGAGATATAGCAAAACGAGAACTGTTAAGAACGACAAGGAATAGGGGCAAGTGGAAAGTCATGATTGTCTACGTCCTGAAGGGACACGGCACATAAAGAAGAAGAATGCCATTTCCGAATAAAACAAGTTTACATAGCAGTCCAAATATTTTTGTGTCTCTCATACTTGTAGCGAGAACGAGAAGAATGTTTATTTTCAAGTGTTATTTACCTCTTTCCCCCACCTGGAAGTGGATGTGATACAAGGTCGGAGTTTAATGTGGGGAGCCCAGACACATACACCTCTGGTGAAATGGAGTGGCGCGGCATAGGAACACTGTTTCCCGGGACCGAGCATCTCACAGGATAATTTTTCTCAGTTGCATATCTTTCCTCGGTCAGAGCTACAACTGAGCCGCACTCTATCTTCGAGGACAGAGACGCAACTGAGAGATGATTTGTGTCAGGTAAATATTGTTTGTTTTCAAGTACACGCACGCATGTTGGTACCCACTTTCAAATTTTGAGGATTTAAAAAATAATTCTTTATCGAATTTATCATATGTTCAATATCGCAGTGATGGTCGGTGAAGGACGTCAACACAGTTTGAATAAAAGATAAACTTAGTGATTATTTGTGGGCAATATGTCGAGGGATAATTAATTTACAGTTGAGTTGAATAGATGCAGCCGTAAGTTCTATGCTAACAGTTTTTTTCTCACACTTTCCGCTTATGGAACTACCTTCACGCTCCATGTTTTCCAGCCAAATTTATTCTGCAAAAATTGAAATGCAAAGTCATTCGCTATCTGCTGACCTCCTCGATTACTCTTTTCTCTTTTTTTTTTTCACTATTAATGTTTACAAAACCTCCTACAGAAGATAGCTGAACAGAGTGACAGGAAAGGACTACAAATAAACTGAAAAACGGAAAGTGCGACACAGAGATCCGAAAGCGAATTGGCATGGCGAAGGACTCGTTCCGGAAGTTGGGTACAGACAGGAAAATTTGGCTAGAAACAAAGAAATGAGTAGTAGATTACTATGTGATGTCAGTTCTTCAATATGGCAATCAATGCTGGACAATATCATCAAAGATGAAGGAAAAACTTGAAGCCGTTGAAATGTCGTTTTACGGAAGGATGCTGCGAATATCATGGATTAAGCATGTGAGGATTGATGAGGTTTGGAATGGATGGAAACAGAAAGGAAGTTAATACTGAGCATCAGGAAAAGAGAGCAAAAGTTCCTGGGACATGCAATGAGGAAAGAGGGCTTGGAGAACCTGATACAAACAGGCCAGATAGAGAGAAAAAGAGACAGAGTAAAGCAGCGGATTATATTTGAAGGGCCTGAGCAGGTGGATGACAGAACGAGGATTTCGTGGTGTATCAGGAGAAAGCGTGCTAAGAGCCACCAGAGATCGGGAGACGTGGAAGACCATGATCGCCTACGTCCTGAAAGAACAAGACACATAGAAGAAGAAGAATGTTTCTGTTCCTAATTCTTCCGCACCTAAAAGCCCCTTGCGTTTTAGTGACATTACTGCATTGCCTGGGGTGATAACGATTAAAAAAATACAAAAAGATAAAAAATTAACTGGAAAGAGGACCAGATTTTATGATAGTTCATTTTATGATCGGAAAAATATTTTTCTGTTATTTACGTAACGAGAAAATATTAAACGAATACAGGAGAGGAAAACACTAATATTAGGTTGGCTGAAAGTGAATCTGTTTTCAGGAACGTTCTAGAAAAGAAGAAAAAAAAATAGAGGAAAAATCTGAAAAATCGTGGATTTTGGATTGATTCGGTTTTCTCCAACAAATAGAGGTTCAATTTGGTTCAGATGCCGGAAATATAAACCTTTTTTTTTTTCATTATTATTATTGTTCTTTATTTTTATTTTTTTTCCTTTTTATTTTCCTTCTTTCTTTTTCCAATTTGTTTTTTTCTTTATTTCTCTGTTTTCCTTTTCATTCCTTCTTTTTCTTTTTCCTTTTTTCTTTTACTTCCTTTCTTTTTCCTGATCATCCATGTTTCTTTTTCTTTTAATTCATTTGTCTATTCCTTCCTAATCTTTTTATTCTTATTCCTATTCCTTCTTTTTTTCCTTTTCTTTTTCCTTCTTTTTCCTTTATCTTTTCTTTTTCTTTTAATCTGTGTATTTTTATACTATGTTTATGATCACTCCCAAACAAAATGCAAACGAAACGCATCCATACGTACATATCTTTGTGTGTGTCAGTGCTTGTGTATGTACGCATGTGTCTGTGTGTGTATGTTTGTGTGTATGTCAGTGTTTATCATAAAATGCTTGGGTTTCTCATTTTATTTTGTTAATTTCTTTTTTGGGCAGTTTTTTTTTAAGTTTATTTTTAACGATTTTCCCTCCTCAAGTCTGTGAAGTGAAATGATTTTAAAACTAAAATTTATTGATCCATTGACATTTAATCATCTTAAAAATACATCAGTATGTTCGTAGCCTAATGAAGAGTACAGCATTTGTTTTATATAACAAATTTTTCAGCATAATCTTTCATCTTGTCAATGCACTTAATTCAGTGGTGAAGATTAATCCTATAGTTCATGTAATAAGTACTGAACATTTTAGATTAAAAAAAATCACTAGGTAATTGCGTGTCAGACGACAGACTTATTGATCCGTTTTCGTATATGAATAAATGTATCCCGGTAACGTTATTTATCGAAAGTAGGAATAGATTTTGACGGATTTTATCTGGTTTAAGAAAAGATTTCTGAGATAAAGAATTCAGATCAAAGCCAAAATTTTAATATATCTGTAATAACCCACAACAAGTCTATGATAAGTTATAATACATCAAGTATAATCTATTATATATTTGGTATAAACTACAATACGTCTGGTTTAAGCTACAATATCACAGTCAAGTACAATACGTGATACAGGCTTAGGCGATTATGTCTTGAAAGACACATGACCTACTGGTCAGAAGATTTTTTTTCTGCAGTAAGTTGCCATTACTTTCTGCTGTAGACCGGTTGTTGACCAAGGCTATAGAACCCAATCTGTCTTGTTATTTGACCTATAGCTAGAAAGAGAAGACGGATTAATGCCTTTCCCAAGGGTATTTGCGCGTAAGTGAATGCAACAATTTCCACTAGAATTCGAACTCGGCTCTCTGCTTTTTCGTTCCGAGCTGATATTCTTTGCATTAGAACGCACATCCCTATAAGATACAAGGCATCTGTAATAAACTAAAATCTGGTATAAACAACAATGCATCTAAAGTAACCTATAAGGAATCAACTGCAGTCGGGATCATCAAATCAATGCGGACAATCCTTACCATAGCTGCATAGTATGTGCTTTGCCAGGGCTTCATACAGTATTTCAGTTTTGACTTTTACCTTTTCCTCGACTGGTAATAGAAACTAGTTTGTCTGGCTATTTACTGCAAGCAAGTAAATGTTAAAAACTCGACTTGAATTCTTTGATTTCTCAGTCCGAGACGCAATGCATGACTCTACTGTGCCTCCTAATAAACTAAAATGGGTTTGTAATAAACTACAGGAAACAAAATAAAAAAAGATAGTGAGATATAGTAAGAAACAAAGAAAGGAGTGTGGCACTGTTCTACAATCTTTGATTTTTTTATCTGATAAGGCAATGCTAACAAACATACCTTCTATTTTCTTATATGTAACAGTTAGTCCTTTAGTCCAGATTTTTTTTCCTATATTGCCAACGAATTGCGAGAGTTTTCTTTCTCTACCTGCCATCAATCCAATGTTATTTGTGTATCTTACGCTTCTATGTTTATATTCACCAACTATAAACCCTGGTAGGAAATCTAGTTTTCTTAGAAAGAAACTCACTATTTAAATAAATCTTGTGGCTGTTTTATTTGATTTTACGTTTTTTCATGTTATTCATAACCAGAAAATATTTTTAGATTGTAAGATTATTTTGTTAAAAATTGATGCCAAAACGAGAACAACAACAAATGTTAATAAAAACGCTATAAAAATGACTAAAGGAAGTGTTAAAATTAAAGGAATTTGGAAAAAAGAAAAGTGGTACTAGTGTGCAATATTAAATTTCCTATTTAGTTGCGAATTTCATCAAAGATGAAGATATGATTACATCCAAAAGAGATGTAGTTCTGCAGAGCAGTACTGAAAATACCATAGACAGAAAATGTGATCAATGAGGAAGTTTTAAGAAGCATAGGGACAATACAGAACAGTATACTTAAAATAAGAGACAGTTAAAGAAAGATGATTTGGAGAATTCAACACTCACGACACATATTGATGGCAAGAAAAGCAGAGAAAGTAGAGAATAACCAGCATAAAATTTTTGTGTGGATGTGTTGCAGAAAAGGAACAAAAAAGAATATAGAAAAAAATCAGTCAGGTACAAAAATTTAATTATCTGAGTAGTTGAGTAAAAGATGACACAGAAATCCAAAGTCGAATAGCTTAAAAAAATCATCTTTCAAGAAGGAAAAGTAGTATTACGGAACTGGAAATTTTTTAATAGGATACAAAGAAAATAGTGCTGAACTTCTATGATTGATTGATTGGTTGAGTTGATTTTTTTACGGCTTATCAACCTGAAAAACGTTGATAAACTGTAAAAACGGCAATAAATCTTTTTCATAGATTATAATGATTTGTTGATGCAAGTCTTGCTAATTAACCAATACCTGGGGCAACATAGGTGGTTTCATACCTATATCAGGGCAATTTGAGTAAAAGTGAATATAACAATCCTTATTGGAATTAGAACTCTGTTATCCAATTTCGGGCCGTTATCCATTACACCACCCGCACATCTAACCTTACAATACCTGGTATTCGCAAGCGATGACACATTTAGATCCTGAACATGGCGTTGCATAAATTCGGTGATCTTAACAGAATCGGTGATTCAGTGTGATATGGCCATAATCCTCTCAGCTCATGGCACCTGGTATTATCAACTGATGTAGGTACTTACCAGGCTCGACGTTGCTTAACTTTTGTGATCATACGAGGACCGGTGTTTAAACGTGATGTGGTTGTAAGCTTTGTAAATCTATGTACTATTAACATTCAAATATAGCGGTAAAATCTAAACATTCCTGGAGAAGGTATTAATCCGTCGTTTTTCCCTCCAGCTATGAGTTAAATAGCAAGATAGATTTGGTTCTTTATCTTAGGTTCTCAATCAGTCTACCGCAGAAAGTAATGGCAACCTGCTGCGGGAAAATCTCTTGTCTAGTCAGTAATATCACTTTTGAGATATGATCGCCCAAGCGTGTAATACGTATGGCTCTGAACTGAATGAAGAAAGCTTGGAGAATTTGACAATCAAAGGAGATAACCAAGGACAAGGCAGTAGATTGAAAAAGAAAATAATCTACGTAATGAGCTTTTGTATATGGATGGCAAATAGGAACTGAGATGGATAGTGCAAAAAAAATAATTAGATTTACAAAGAATAGGAAGTTGTGGATAGCCATGATAAAAAGTAATTATGTTATATATTAAATGTGAGGTATTATAAAATAAAATAGCCATTGCATTGTATATACGTAATTCTCATAAAATGCACGTGTGGGTTTGCTCAATAATTTATTGACTCAGTGAACGCTATTTGTCAGTAATTTTTCCATTCGAATAATTTGCATATTAGAACCAAACCGGCGGTGCACGGATAGAAAATGAGTTTGGCATTGTTGTGGTGCAGTGGATATCGGCTCGGAACGAGAAATCCGCGGGCCGAGTTCGATTTCCAGTTGAATTCCCTGCATTCACTTACGCGCAAATACCTTTGGAAAAGGTATTAATCCCTATCTTTCTCTAGTTATGGGCTAAATAACAGGACAGGTTGGGTTCTATAACCTTGGCTACAACAGAAAGAAATGGCAGCCTACTTCGGGATAAACTTCTGCCCAGTCAGTCATGTCTCTTTCGAGACATGATCGTCCAAGCGTGTATCACGTATGGCACTTAACTGACTGACTGAATATAGTAGTTGGAATAATTATTAAGGCTTCTACTGGTCATAAAGTGGGGAATCAGTTTATTACTTCATAACAATAGGAAACCGATCCCCCACTAATTACTATATAATAATATAATACATTTCAATTCTCTCTAGCTATGAGTCAAATAACAGGACAGATTGGGTTCTATAGCCTTGGTCGGCAACCAGTCTACCGCGGAAAGCAATGGCAAACTACTGCGGGATAATCTTCTGCCCAGTCAGTCATGTCTCTTTCGAGATATGATCGCCGAAGCGTATATCACGTATGGCACTGAACTGACCGACACACACACACACACACACACACACACACACACACACACACACACACACACACAAGAAGTAAGACAAGGATGTGTATACGTGCGGGATGTGTTCAATCTATTCAGCGAGGCAATTTTGAGTGAATTTGTTGTTGGCGGCCACAATCTTAACAACGTAAGATATGTAGATGACACAGTGCTGATAGCAGACACGGAAAGGAAATTACAAAAGCTCATATAGCGAAAGAAAGCGATATGAAAGAACAAGAGGACGACTCCAAGAAGACAAAATGCATGTTTTTCACTAAAAAGACGAGCCCAAAATGCGAATTACAATTCGGGGATACTATAATCAAACAAATTTCGAACAAAGTGAAATACTAAGATTCGAAGACACATTGGGATGGCCAAAGATTAATTTTAAAATCTAAGCATATTATGAAGAAGTAGAAAATCTTCGTTACAAACAAAGAAAGATTACTGGACAGTTTCGTGATATATGTTTTCTTATATGGCAGTAAAAGCTGAAAAATCTCCTCCAAGATAAAGAAGAGATTTAAAGCAACAGAAATATGGTTTTACAGAAAGATGCTGAGCATACGATGAAACGGACATGTGAGCAACTAGAAGTTTTAGAGAAAATAGACACACATACTTAACACCCGGAAGAGGGAGTTAAAGTTTCTGGTGCATGTACCAAAGAAAGAGGGCTTGGAAAATCTAATAATCACAGGACAGATTGAGGGAAAGCGGGACAGAGAAAAGCAACAGATAACATACTTGATGGTCTTGAGTAAATTGATGCTAGAACAGGGTTTGGGAGAAATAGCAAAAACGCATAACTTATTAGGAGCTACATGGATCAGGGTGATGTGGAGATCCTGAAGAAGAATATGCGTTTCACGATTAGCTGAACAATGTATTTTTGTACTATTTACATTATTCGGACTATTATCCTCATCTTTGTTGTAATTTGTACCACGTTTCGGCCTTTGTACGCTCCAACCTTCTTCAGGTGCTAGGAATTTCGAACCGAACCCTTTATTACAATCACTGGGATATATAATTTTCATTTCTTGCCTAAAGCCTCTTTTGGTAGTCATGAGTTATCTCTCTCTAACCGGAGTCTCTTAAGGACACATGGCCCAGTAGATATAGATATTGGTTAGTTCCAGTGACTTGACCGTAAGAGTTGTGAGTTCAAGACCAGGCTAGAGCAGTGATGAATAAGTAACTTAGCGAATCCGTTTAGAGGGAGATGTCATGACTACCAAAAGGGGCTTCACGCAAGGAATGAGAATGATATACCGCAGTGATTGTAATAAAGGGTTCGGTTAAAAATTCTTAGCAACTGAGGAAGGCCGGAGCGTACAACAGCCGAAACGTCGTACAAATGGCAACAAAGATGAGGACAACAGCCTGAATAATGTAAATAGTGTAAATACAATCTCATCTCAGAAATATAGACAAATAATAGATTTTTGCTACTTTTATCAGAGCACTTCACTTTTTTTTACTGTTCCGTTACATAACTACCGAGTATAATTTGTTTGTTTAACGGCATATCAACACTTTATAAGTCATTTAATGTTAAAATTTAATTTTCTTAGGCGTTTGAGTAATTTTTTTCTTTTTACAAAAATCTGTTGCTGGTCATTTCTTTATTTTTAATCTGTACTTTTATATTTTGACACTTGTTTGGAGATTCACTATTTTCCTATTGCTGAGATTCTAACAGGCGCTACCATACACGGTGGATCTTGGAACAGCAGCAGTTAAGAGGTGGTTCCACACTCTTCAAAATTTAACAATCAGAGGCTTTTCTGCCGGGTGCAGTTTATCATTATACTCAGGATTTTAAGTGAAACCTCCTATGAATGTAGATTTATCTTAACTGACGAACAGCCTTCGAGATTTGCTTATCAACCATTGCATTGTATTGTCAAGTACAGATAGCACTACGACCAGAAATAACCTCTTCTTTTCATATTACCATAAGATCATCAATATAAAAATGTATAACATTTGAATAATAGTAAAGTTTGATATGAATATTTATTGTAAATCAATCGACCGGCGGAAGCCAAAGCTGTAATAAAATAAAAAAAACTGAAATTCGTTATCTGGATTAAGTACTGCAGACTTCGAATTTTAATTTTTAAAAAGTTATTTACATTTTAATAAATCCTATGGTATGTGTGAGTTTTGATTTTGCTTCTGTCGTGTCGGGTTGCGTGGGGTTTATTTTCCTTTATGGCATATCAATAGCCAAAAATATTTTTAGGATAGGTTAGAATGAACAGAATAAGTATTCTTTTTAAGAAATCAGTTTACAGATCAGGGTTTGGGTTTATTTTGTTTTACGGCGTATCAACCTCAGTGAGTTATTTAATGCCGACAAGATTTTTACAACAGATTCGTATGAATAAAATATATATTCTTTGTAAAAAATCAGTTTTTAGATCAGGGTTGAGCTTATTTTGCTTTACGGCATATCAACATCATATTTAATGAAGTCAAGATTTTTAGGATACGTTTATATGAATCGAATATGCATTCTTTGTAAGAAATCAGTTTGTAGATCAGGTTTCATTGACGTATTTTTGTAAAGAGGATTCTTGTCAAGATTCAAACTAATTGCTGGTAATTTTTTTTCAAAAATATATTGCTAGTATTTTTACTATAAAAACGTACTTTTATACTTTCATAATATTTGCTTCCAGTTTGGGGGTTAAGTATTTGCCTATAACTAGAATCCTAACAGGCTTACTATCCTGAATCAGAGTGAACCTGGAACAACAGCAATTAAGAGTTGGCCCCTCAAAAACTCCTGACCAGAGGACTTGCTGCCAGAGGTAGATTATTGTCATATTAAGAACGTGCTTTTGTAGGAAGGGTCAGTTTTTAATGAATTTACATTGAAAACCGCTCACCCATTATTAATTTCTATAAAGTATAATTGTTAGGAATTGATATTCATTATGTTGAATGTTTAATTTCTCTATTTTTTTGGATTTTACAAGGACATAGTATTAAATATTTCTTTTAAGCAGAGCTCATATCGCGAATTACAATAAACTGCAAAATCAACAATACCACTAAGAATAATTTCTTTCGCTCCGTTGTATTAAACGAAGACGTATATATTTTTTATGTGGAAATATGGTTACACTAAAATAACACGAAAAAAGGTGATCTAGTCTCTGTGCTTACTAGAGTTTAATAGAGAAATATCTCCGTCACTTTCTGAATTTGTTACCGAGTATGATTTTTTGTATGAAATGAAGTCAATATTGGATCTGAAATGACGTAATAGGAGAATAGGCGGGTTCAGTGGGTAGAGAACTCTGGCTTTCTTTGGGCTCTCTTCGTCTTTTCTGCTTGTTTTCTTATATATCATCTTTAACTTCGTCGTTGGCGAAACACGTTGCTGAGATTTAGAGTGCACAAGGACATTTCTTTTTGTGTGAACTTAATCCGATGTTGGATCTGAAAAGACGTCCTCAGTCATCGTCTGGTAAGGTAGGAGAGTCAAGTAGACGAAGAACTGGCTTATTATATCTCGTCGTTGGATTCATCGTTGGAGGAACTCGTTACCGAATAATAGAAGGCTCATCGACATTTCCTTCTGTGTGAAAGGAGTCTTATGTTTGATCTGAAGAGACGTCCTCGGTCATCGTCTGGTAAGGTAGGAGAGTCAAGTAGATGAAGAACTGGCTTATTATATCTCGTCGTTGGATTCATCGTTGGAGGAACTCGTTACCGAATAATAGAAGGCTCATCGACATTTCCTTCTGTGTGAAAGGAGTCTTATGTTTGATCTGAAGAGACGTCCGCAGCCACCACCTGGTAGCGTAGACGGGTTCAAGGGATAGAGAACTCTGACTTTCCTTTGTGGTTTCAACGTCTCTTCTATTTATCTTCTGCTGTTCTCGAAGGATGCTGTTTATTCGTAGACCACTCTCATATTGGTTCTTTCTGATAAATTGACCAAGTCGATCTCTGTCCTCAGCAAGATGTTTTTAAACTGATCCTTGAATCGACGACGTAGGGCTCCATGTGATCTCTTGTCAGATACTCAGTCTAAGAAGAGGATTTGTTTGTGTAGGCGGATGACTGGCGTTCGGGCAAAATGCCCGGCCCATTGACGTCTTTGGCGATTTATGATGGTTTGAAGAATATACAATAGAGTAATATTATAATCTTTATTTTCTTTTTATTCGATGAAGAATTATAATTTCTTATTTTTACCTGATTTTCATCGTAACTATTTAGACTGTGGATGTTCATTGTTGTTAGGTGAATATCAACTCGGAACGAGAAATCGGTGAGCCGAGGTCGAATTCCATTTGAAATCCTTGAGTTCACTTACGCGCAAATACCCTTGGAAAAGTTATTAATCCGTCCCTTTCTTTCAATTATTAACAGGACCGATTGGGTTCTATAGCCTTGGCTAGCAACCAATCTACTGCAGAAAGTAATGGCAACCTATCTTCTGTCCAGTCAGTCATGTTTCTTTCGATGATCGCTCATGCGTGTGTCACGTATGGCACTTAACTGACTGATTCAGACTATCGTTCAACGATCATCAGTAAAGGTTTTAAGTTTTATTTCTGCGTCACCCTAAATTCCGTCGGTAGGAGAGTGTCAATTCAAAAAGTTGTGATGACAACCAACTAAAATTAAGATGAAAGAAATATCAGTCGAAAATTTATAATGGTGAGAGTGTAACACTGCAATGAACGGTCCGAACAATTTCTCCGGCGGCCGTTCTCCACGCTGTGATATTGCCGGGAGTTTGTTGAAAAGGTCGGAGTCTCAATCTGGGGGTACAAGATTAAACTATAAGGAACGAACTTCCACAACTTGGATGAGTTAAAAGGATGCTTTATTTTGTGTAGAGTTAGTCTTTCGGTTGGGGCGAATGTGACACACAGCTCTAACTCTAATTAATGGAGATCAAATGCCGAATTGACCGACTCAAGACGAACGGCGTTTCTACTTCAAGCAAACGCCCGGCTGAACTAACTAACTGAAGCTAACTAACTTAACTGATCGGCTCGGAAAAATCACCTGGATTTATTTAAAACAATCCGGAAGTGCCTAGACACCCCCCCAGGCGATAAGAATTGGCGACTGTAAGTTCAAAATTTCAAGGTACTTAAATTTTCCTTCTTTTGATGTGTAAACGGGATGTCTGCACTAAGCCTCCAAGTATTTTCCAGGATTTTTTAAAAAATTTTTAATCTTAATAAAGCTTCAGCGGATGTTTTTATAGCCCTGACACTTTACTCGTAACCAGGCGTTTTTATTGCCTGGAGAAAGGGAAAATTCTATTATTTTTCTTTATTTTCTTAATGTGTGGTAAAGATACAGTAAAGACAGTTTTTGACCTGGTCACTCAAAAAATCTATTTCCTAAAAGTTTATCTTTTTATCACATCAAATCACTTAGTCAAATATTTACCGGAAGACTGGTAGGATTTAACAGTAGTCTGATACCCTTTTCTCTTCCACAAATTTCCTTATAAAAGAAAAAGCGTTTATTTATTTATTTTTTTTCTCTTCTCTTCCACTTTTATCAAACGAAACACATGTTTTTAAACTATTTTCTATTCTTAACCATTTTCTATTTTAATCTATTATAATAAAATGCATATTTTACAAATCCACCTTAATATACGCCTAGTTATCGTGTCACAACAGTATAAAGCATTAATGTATTTAAATTTATGGATGCTGGCAACAACCTATCCTTGTTCAGCAAAGAAAACGGAAAAATAAAGAATGACTCGTGTTAGCAGATATCAAGCGGCAACAAATTGTTGTTGCTGCTTAATTAATTGCAAGAAAACTGACTAATAAGCTGGCAAATTGAAGACAAAAGAAGAAGGAAAATGAGGGAGAGGAAAAAGAACGGGAAAGAGAAGAAGAGAAATAAGGAAGAGAAGGAGAGAAGAAGAAGAAGAAAGTGGGAAGAGAAAAAGAATAGGGGGAAATAAGTAGTAAGAGAAATAATAAGTATTAAAGAGGAAGACAAAAAATGGAAAAGGAAGAAGAAAAAGGAGATGAGAAAGGAATAGGAAACGGAATAGAAAAAAAGAAGAAGAAAGAGAACAAAAAAGAGAACGATGAAGAATGAGGGAGAAGGAGGTGGATGGAGAAGAAGGGGGAAGAGAAGAAGAGGAGGAAGAAAGGAGGAGAGGAGAAGAAGAAGAAAAAGAAAATGGAGGAGGGTGAGAGATAAAGAAGAAGAAGAAGAAGAAGAAGAAAGAGATGAAGGATGAATATAGAAAAATGAGAAAGAGGAGGAGAAAGAGAGGGAAGAACGGGGAAGAGAAGAAGAGGAACAAGGAAAAAGAAAAAGAAGTTATAAAAGAAAGAAAGAAAGAAAGAAAGAAAGAAAGAAAGATGTCGGAGTACGAGAAAAAGATCAGAAAAACCTATCTACTTCTACTGGGAGAAAATAAATAAAAAAATGTCGCAATGACAGCGAAAAAAAAAAGATATCAGAAGGGGGCGATTTTTCTTCTACACGCGGAATAAATGAAAACTCAATAAGAAATATTCAAAAAAGGGTTTCCCACGAATAAAAGAAAAGATATTTGTCCTTACTTCTGAGATGAAATAGTATTTACATAATCTACATTGTTCGGATTGTTGTCCTCATCATTGTTGCCATATTAACGACGTTTCAGTTTTTGTACGCTCCGGTCTTCGTCATGTTATTGGAATTTCAAACCAAACTTAATAAGTGTTAGTTAGATGACTGAATTAGTGGAGAAAGTAATATAAACATAAACAATAAGAGAACAAAGTGAGAAAAATGGGAAGATGTCAAACAGCAAAAGACTGAGAGAAAGCATGAGAGAAAAAGAGAGAGAAAATAGAAGCGAAAAGAAAGAGAAAGAATAAGAGGAAAAGATGGGGAAAGAAAAGTGATACAGAGCAAGAGAAAAACAAAGAGGGAGAAAGAAAGATAGAGAAAGTAAAAGAGGGAGAGATAGAAAGAAAGAGAGAGAGAGAAAAAAAGAAAGAAAGAGAGAGAGAAAAAAGAGAAGGAAGAAAGACACAAAGAATTAAAAATTTAAGAGAGAAAAGTGAAAGAGTGAAAATGAAATAGAGAGAGAGAACGTATGAGAAAGTCATTCTGAGAACTAGAGAAAGAGAAATCGAAAGAGTGAAAGGGAAAGAAAGAGAGAGGGAAAAAGAAAGCGAAAAAGTATGAGAGAGAAAAAGTGAGAGTGCGTGAAAAGTGAAAGAGAAAGAGAAAGTAAGAGATAGATAGATAGATAGATAGATAGATAGATAGATAGATAGATAATGAACAAAATGAGATAGATAGATAGATAGATAGATAGATAGATAATGAACAAAATGAGATAGATAGATAGATAGATAGATAGATAGATAGATAATGAACAAAATGAGATAGATAGATAGATAGATAGATAGATAGATAGATAATGAACAGACTGATATAGATAGATAGATAGATAGATAGATAGATAGATAGATAGATAGATAGATAGATAGATACTGAAAATATTGAGATTGATATATAAATAATTAAAATATTTTAGGTAGACAGATAGATAAATAATAAAAATAAAAGATAGATAGATAATTAAGATAGATAAATAATAAAAATAAAAGATAGATAGATAATTAAGATAGATAAATAATAAAAATAAAAGATAGATAGATAATTAAGATAGATAGATAGCTAGCTAGCTAGCTAGCTAGCTAGCTAGATAGATAGATAGATATGAACAGACTGATATAGATAGATAGATAGATAGATAGATAGATAGATAGATAGATAGATAGATAGATAGATATGAACAGACTGATATAGATAGATAGATAGATAGATAGATAGATAGATAGATAGATAGATAGATAATGAACAAAATGAGATAGATAGATAGATAGATAGATATAGAAAGAACTAAAATTATGGATTATTGAACTGATTTCTCAAATATAGAAAGTAGATTCGAAAATGTTGCTCGCAAAGAAGAATATTTATTCAATAACCTGAAGCAAAGTCAAGCAAACGATGAAGCAACAAAAATTTTATCAAATGAAAAAAGTGATTAATATCAAACGAAAATACACGCAGACATCCTTATTTAAGCGATAAAATATTTATATCTGGAAACAAAAATTCAAGTTGCTTCACATATCACACGATACACAAAACAAAGCTGTTTCTCTCCATTTCTCGAACGATCCATTGCTGACATAGCCATGGTTTATATATTGTCTGATATTAAATTGCAGAAATCTAAACTGAAAGCGAAATAATAAATATTTTGGTCACTGATTTAGCATTATTTTTCTTTTTTGTTAATCATTTCACCCGAAGAAAGAAAATAATGCCGCTACGACGCAATGAGTTACTTACTGAAAGTAAAAGAGAATGAAAATATTAGAAACACAATCTTAATCAGGAAACAAGTGAAACATCTACTTCTGTTGAAAAGACCGGGGAGGAGTGTGAACCGGGCAATAGGCAAACCTATATATGCTATTGTGAAAAAAATGAATTAAATAAAAATAAATAATAAAGAAGATTTCACTTTAGGCGTAGTCGTTAGAAGTTTAGATACAGCTTTTACACAAGGCTGTGTTTATGGAATAATAATAATTATTATTATTTTTTTTTAATCATTTCACCCCGAGCAAGGCGGAAACGCCACTGATGTGCAGGGGGTTACATAAATGTAAAAAGATTAATTAGAAAAGAGTGAGGAGTACAAGCTAGTTAGAAAGGAACAATAGAAAGCTGAGAAAGAAGGTGCGATGACAGATACATAGGTGGAGAGAAAGGGAAGGTTATACAGGGAAGGGGAGAGAGCTAGAGGCCAGTGGTTAGTAGATGAGTATTAACTTTGCATTTAAATTTCTGGAGATTGTAAGAGGAACGAAATTATTAGCAACCGTTTACGATATTGAATGGCGTTAAGAAGAAATATGCATGATAATATTAGGCATATTCAAAATATCCCGTGTTTTTTTTCGTTATTATAATTATGATCATTATTATTAAGATCAGTAGTAGTAATAGTGGTAGTAATTATAGTTGGAATAGTGGTAGGAGTAGTGGCATTAGTTTTTTACTTGTATTAGTTTTCTATTGTTGTAATAATAGTATTAGTAGTATTAAGAGTAGCAGTATCAGTATTTTTATTGTTTTACTTGTATTAATTTTTTACTAGTACTTGTAGTAATAGTAGTAGTAATATTATGGCTGAAATCTTTTACATACGCAATATTCAATCTGGTCACAATTACTGTTATACATCCTACTAGCATGTATAACAGTGGATAATGTCGGGTAAGGTAATTAGAAATATAAAATGAAAACATGACAAGACTAAAGGGATCTTTATTTTTAAATTAGGATAAATGAAAATTCAATAACGGTTATTCAAAACCGTTTTACTATTAAATATTCAGCCTATAGTTTAAAAAAAAAAAGGCGGGTAATCTGGGAAAACTTACCTATTATTTTTATGTGGCTCACCCCTTGTCCCTGTTTAGGATGTTGTTTCCGGCTTTCTCTTCTCCATTCTTTTCACTCTCTTATTTTTTTCCTCTCCTCAATTGGAGTAGATAGATTAAACTATCGCCCGGTTCACACTCCACTCACGTCTATTGAACAGGTGAAGAGGCTCATCCCTTGTTCCTTGTTTAGGATGCGGTTTCCAGCTTTCTCTTTTCCAATCTTTTCACTCTTTTCTTTTTTTTTTTTCAATTGGAGTAGATAGACTAAGCTATCGCCCGGTTCACACTCCACCCACGTCTATTGAACAGGTGAAGAGGCTCATCCCTTGTTCCTTGTTTAGTATGCGGTTTCCAGCTTTCTCTTTTCCAATCTTTTCACTCTTTTCTTTTTTTTTTTCAATTGGAGTAGATAGACTAAACTATCGCCCGGTTCACACTCCTCCCACGTCTATTGAACAGGTGAAGAGGCTCATCCCTTGTTCCTTGTTTAGTATGCGGTTTCCAGCTTTCTCTTTTCCAATCTTTTCACTCTTTTCTTTTTTTTTTTTCAATTGGAGTAGATAGACTAAACTATCGCCCGGTTCACACTCCACCCACGTCTATTGAACAGGTGTAGAGGCTCATCCCTTGTTCCCTGTTTAGGATGTGGTTTCCGGCTTTCTCTTTTCCAATCTTTTCACTCTTTTCTTTTTTTTTTTTTCAATTGGAGTAGATAGACTAAACTATCGCCCGGTTCACACTCCACCCACGTCTATTGAACAGGTGTAGAGGCTCATCCTTTGTTCCCTGTTTAGGATGTGATTCCCGGCTTTCTCTTTTTCCATCTTTTCACTCTTTTCTTTTTTTTTTGCCTCAATTGGAGTAGATAGACTAAACTATCGCACGGTTCACACTCCACCCACGTCTATTGAGCAGGTGTAGAGGCTCATCCCTTGTTCCCTGTTTAGGATGTGGTTCCCGGCTTTTTCTTTTTCAATCTTTTCATTCTTACGTAGCCCCCTGCGCTTCAGTGGCATTACCGCCTTGCTTGGGGTGATATGATTTTAAAAAAATGCGTTGTAGTGTAATGAATATCGGCTCCGAATAAGAAATCAAAGAACTGAGTTTGAATTTCAGTTGAATTTGTTGCATCCACTTTCGTGTAAATACCATTAAGAAAGATATGAATCCATCTTTTCTCTCACCAGCAATGGGTTAAATCAGGCAGTTAAGTGTCACACGTGATACACGCTTTGAGCCAGAAGATTACGGCAGAAGATTACCACGCAATAGGTTTCCATTGCTTTCTGCGGTTGCCTGGTTGCCAGCCAAGGCTATAAAGCTAATCTGTCCTATTATTTAACCCATATTTGGAGGAAAGAGACGGATTAATACCGTTCTCATGGGTATTTGTGCTGCGTAAGTGAATGCAAGGAATTCAACTGGAATTCGAACTCAGCACACCGATTTGTCGTTCCGAGTCGATATTCACTGTATCACAATGCACATCCGCATGGGTTAAATAGCAGGACAAATTACGTTTTTCAGCTTTGGTTGGCAACCAGTCTACCGCAGAAAAAAGTCAAAATACTGCGGCTAAAACTTCTGCTTAGTCTGTCATGAATAGAAAGTGACATGATCGCTCAAGCGGGTATCACGTATGGCATTTAACTGACAGTATATTTTTTTAAGGGAGAAAAACATCACGGAGGAATATAGTCTGGCAAACGTCCTCAATTGTATCAGTCAATGTGTGTAACCAGGGTCACAAAAGTTGATTCTTTTTAAAACAGGCTTTCCCACTAAGGAAACATAATCTTCCCGTCTATATTTTACGCGTTTGTCCACTATGTTTACAAAATAGCAACTAGCCCTGTGCCAGACTAAGTGATACACAGGAAAGAACAAGTCGATAGTGGATGTCAGACGACAGAAATCTAATCAAATTGGAGAAATGTGATTAATTAAAACTGATCGAAAAAGCGAAAACCAAAGACGTACAGCGACAACAAAGAGAAAATAACAGAAAACAACACGAAAGTGTTATTTAAGGAAATAAGTTGCTAATGTGTAATTTCATCACACACACACACACACACACATACATACACACACACACATTTCTATCTCGATATATATATATATATATATATATATATATATATATATATATATATATATACTAGCAGTTTACCCCAGTTTCACTCAGGTAGATAAAGGAATAATAAGAATAAAAAACATATGATGAATTTATATAGCAAATACTTACACAATGTCCACCTTCGTCACTTTTATAGATATAGATAGCAGTTTAGCCCGGTTTCACTCGGTTAGTTTAAGGAATAATAAGAATAAAAAACATATGATGAATTTACATAGCAAATACTTACACAATGTCCACCCTCGTCACATTTATAGATATAGATAACAATGTAGAATGTCTCTATTGAATTAGGGTGGAAGGGGAGGGGCTACATATATAAATGTAGATAATATAAAGTGGGGTGATCGATTCTATATTATAATCAATGCATAAACTGACCCCTGACTTTGTGTGGGTGATAATATATATTTTTCTACTCTTAATTTTGGCTTTGTGAAAAAGTTCAAGGTGTAGTTAGCGATCTAAAATTTTGATTTACATCTGAGTGCAACTCCCGTCGAGCTAGACCGCAAAATGTAAACGCTAAGTCGAATCTATCAAACAAACAAATACTTAACCAACGTCCACTCTCGTCACTTTTATAGATATATATTTATGGAAATATGGTTAGTGGCACAAAACTTCATAACCGCCATAAACAGACAAAAATATTTATTAATATTACTACTCATAATGATAATATTAAAAATAATTTGAAAAACGGTTTAGCTAAACGGTTTCAAACAGCTAAATCGAGGTTAATAAAGAAATAATTATCGTTAAAAAAATGGGCAAGATGTAGACAAGAAAAACAATTCTTAGATGGAAATAAGTTGGAGGCTAAATATATAATCTTTCTGTTTGCACAATGAAGATTTTAAAGATTGAATATAGATAGCCTCTAGCAATTTAAGGTGGTAATTTGAGTGGGACAAGCTGAGAGTAAAAAAATAAAAAATATATAGAAGGAAAGAAAAAAATAAGAAAGGTGAAAAAGGGAAGAGTATATCCACGCTGATATTTACCACCTTCTCACCCAGGTGGATGCGACACAAGGTCAATAAATGTGGGGATTCTGAGCCTAAGGGCTCAGACAAAAATTTGCCGTAAACCCGGCTTAAGGCAGGGTCGGACTCTTGTCTGTTCACCCCAAACGAGACTCTATTCTTCAGTGGAGCTACGTTTACGCTCTTCTACGCCTGGAGGCAGAGAGTTGATCAAGAGAGAGAGAGAGAGAGAGAGAGAGAGAGAGAGAGAGAGAGTGGTATTTACAACCTTCCTTCCAAGGCGGATGTGATACAAGATCCATAAACGTGGTGATTCTGAGCCTTTAAGGTCAGACCAAAATATCGCGTAGACCATGTTTAAAGCAGGGTTCATCCGAAATTAGTCTCACCCGGGTAGTGGTGTTGGTTGGCACTTTGACCTTTTCTTTAGTATCTTTGCTCTCCAATTTCAAAATCTTTTGTATTGAGTACTTTTTTGTTGTTCATACTTTAGGAGCGTTTTTTTTCTACCTCTCTTTTTTACTGATATATATATATATATATATATATATATAGTTTAAATACAGAAACCTTCGGTTTGCTGTTTATGTATGTGAAAAGATATAAAATTTAATCAAAGTGAAGATTCATTTTGAAATTTGGACTCAAAGAATACATACTAAGTAACTTTTTCCTTTTTTTTCCTTCTTTTTCCCTTTCCTTACTTTTCTCCCTTCCTCTTTTTCCTCCCTAAGGAAACCTTTTAACGTAATTTTATCATTTTCTTTTTTCCACTTTTATTGTTTCCCGCCTAGTTTTATTGTCTTTGATGTGATGTGCCCCTTTAGTACCAAGGCCGTCCTTTTCGCTTTTTTATCATTTTTGTTTTTTACAGAAGGTTTCTGTATTTAAATGTAAATAATTTGTACAACCAACATCAAACATTACCTGATGAAGAGTATCTATCTCGAAACAGAAATTTCTGTGTCGCAATGTACAATTAATTCGTAACTATATGATTATATTAAGCTCTATAATATTTATTGCATTGAGAAATGTTCATAATAAAATAAATACCGGGGCACTCAAAATAGTAACACCTTGAGTCCTCTTCCCCTGGATTTATATATATATGTTTAAATTACAATCTACTACAAAATGTACATTTTGTTTCAACATAAAAAGAACAATGTCTCATCAGGTAGTAAACACTATTTTTTGAAGGAAGATGAAAAATTCGATCCTTATATTGGTAAACTTTTGTGTGCGAGGTAAAGGAGGTAGGGAAAATAAGAAACCAGGATGGGGAATCGTAAAAGGGACTTTGGGGAAATAAAAAATAATGAATAAGAGGAGGAAAACGGGAGAGAAAGAGAAAAAACTAAAAGATACATGATGAAAGATTCCAAGAAAGACACCAGGTTTATAAGTAGGAAGTAAAATATAATCATATACAACCATTTCATGACCCGGTGTCTGATCTTAACAAAGAGAAAGACGTAAGAAAATGCACAGAGAGAGTAAAAGAAGATGGACGAAGAAGGGAGAGGTGTGGGAGACAGCATAATAGACGAAGCGGTAGGGATTTTAAACTCTCTGGCCTGGAATGGGTAATGTATCAAGATATTTGTCTGAGTGAAGTTTAAAACTACAAACTTTTGGCGTTCTTTGAAAAGATGGTGAAATCATGTACATAGACGTAGAGGTTATTTAAGAAGAAAAAATATTTAAACTTAATTTAAAATTAAAATTAAAATTAAAGGAATTTTCCTTATTTTTACTCCTCTTTCCTTTCTTTTCTTTTTTGTTAAAGTAGAATTTCAACCTAAACTTTTAAGAAAAACCTTAAATTATGTCACAATTTGTAGTATGAAATAAAGATGAAAGTGGAGATAAAAGTAAATATCGTGATACTAAGATTAATAGTAAAAAAGTTTTATCGTTGCTGGAAATTCGAACTTTATGTTTTGTAATTTCAGCATGATTGTAAGGTTAGTTATTTAATATGTTTGCAATTTACTGTAGTTTCATCCCTTTGATTTAGTAATATGTCACTCCTCATGTATTTAATGATTTCCATTTTATCTTGTAGTGAAAGGAATCATGGTTCATTTACCGATCTAGATGTTCTAGCCTGTTTGAGAATTTTCCATTTAACTTCAGGTGTTTAACTTTAGGTGTTTTATTTTCATTTTTTAAATTCCAAAAATATTTAAATATCATATTTTGTTTGTCCTTATTATTGAAGGATGAGAGGTGATTGTAAAAGCGCTTTTTAAAACAGTTCATTGTATTTCCGATATAGATTTTAGCATCCTTAGAATTCTCCGCGGATGAAATTGAACACATCTAGACCAGGGAGTTTGTTAAACATTTATTAGGTAGGGGGCATTGGTTCGGGTTTCTACAATTACAAAGGTTATTATTATGAGGTAAATTAAAATGAGTATTAGAATTGTTTTTGTTGTATAATTTCAATATTTTATTTTTATTTAATTTAATTATTTTTTCTAAGTTGTTGGAGCAACTATAACTGGGTTTTAGTTTTTCCTATTAAAAAATTTGCTTAAAGGGTTATTTTGGGGAAAAAATTATCTATTAACTTAAGAAATTATGTCTCATTTTAAAATTAACTAGCTGATTAAATGGAGGGTTATACTATATGATTTTCTTGTTTCTATTTTTCCTTTTTGTGTTACTAAAGTTTTCCACAAAGTTAATCTCAGAGGATTGATAACCGCTGTTTTTAAAAATTTTATAAATTGTTTTATGCTTTTCGAATATTTCTTTATTAGAGTAGGGTGTGTTTATGCGGCATTCAGTTGATGATGGAACATGTTTGATAAGGGATGGTGAGTGATTAGAGCCAGGATTTATATAAATTGGGTTGTCATTATTTTTCATGTAAGTTTGAAAGGTATTAGAAACTAAGTCTAACATTATGTCTAAGAAGTCAAATTGTTTTATATTAGGGTTAATCACTACGCTAAAACCAAAAGATTTTAAAACTCTATGAATTAATTTTCTAAGTCTATTAACCTTACCTATGAGTATTTATTATTACGTTAGAAGATGTGTAAACTACAAACTACTACAAAATTGTAGATTTTGTCTCGACATTGAAAGAACAGTGTCTCATCAGGTACTTAATGATGATAATAAACATTTTTATTTTTTTAACATTTCTTTCAAGAACAACACTTTCCTTTATTTTGGGAATTTTTTTCCGTATGAGCTAAAAAGATTTGTATTTTTCACATGTCCTAACATAATATATATATATATATATATATATATATATATATATAAAGAGACAATGAATGTCTATTATGAGCCGTTCTAAACATCGTATTTTGGCTTTAATTTCAGGTGAAAATAAAGACAAAACATCTTCAACATTTGAATAATTTTTTATTAAGTTGGTTCTAAGCTCTCGGCTCACATGAGTCATCTTCAGAGAGATTACAAGAACGTTAACATAAAACATCCACCATCAGCGACGAATTTATCTGAAGATGGCTCATAGAAACAAATATATCTTCGACATTATTTCAACGGAATTTTCTATGGAATTTTCAGAAGTATTAACCAATATACTGCAAGCTAATATTGTAGGTAGGGGCAGAGACCATGGAATTAAGGAGTAGATTATTTATGGGTTTATTTATCTATATTTCTAAGAGACGGTATACATTTTTCCGTCTGTTGTCTTTATCTCTGTCCGGGATATACTGTCAGGTTCTCTGAATCAACAACGATGATGATCGTTCTGACGGATATCGACGAACAAGAACAAGCATATATAAAAATATAAATTATATTTTTTATTCTTCGTCGGTGATAAATGCGAGGAGTATTAGGGTAGCTAAAGAGAATCATGCACACGCAGGAGTTGTCAGGGAATCGTTAACCAGCGGAAGTTCTCTGTTCTATCTCTCTGGCTGTCTCACTCTCTGTGTTCTCCCCTCTTCTGCTTTCTACCAGAAACTCCAGATTTTTGCTTTTTCGTGTTGTCACCTAATTGACGTCATCTATGGCCAGATTAATCTGTCAATCATTTTCGCCGGCTATTCTCTTTCAAGCCGGATGTTGACAATACTTTCTACCTTTGAAGTCAATCATATCTTTGTGGGCTACCAACTTTCAAGCCTTTGTTGTCGCTTGTGCTTTCTGTCTTTGATATCTATCATATCATTGTCGGTCATCGCCTTTCAAGCCTTTGTAGTCGCCTGTGTTTTCTATCTTTGATATCAATCATATCTTTGTCAGCTATTGCTTGTGTTTCTGTCTTTCATGTTGCGTTCCGTCGCCATCATCCACGGCCTGAATATATTTTTCTCAATCATATCTTTACCGGTCAAGGTAATATATTACTTATTACCATATTTACAACGTTTCGGCCGTTAAACTTTCCGAATTCTTCGAGGTCTGTTTATATTTATAAGAAGAGATATCGGAACTATTTATCAGGGGACCATATTTGGCAGCAATATTCTAAGCATGGTCGAATGATAGATTTATCGATGTCCTAGACAGATTTTACAGAAAAAGTTGGAAGCTTCCAAGTACACTCTGTTTTGTCCAGGGATTCAAATCACATTTGCTATATCACCAAATTCAAGAACCAGTTCTCTAATGCACTAAGCTTTTACCCCGTTGGAATATTTTGTACAGTTATCTAGAACCCTTAAACCTATCCAGACTAGTGATTAAATATAATTTTATGAAAATTATTATTATGATATTTAAACTGACTGAGGAAAATTATCGATGTTATAAAAATACTTGTTTCATATTTTTTAAAATAATATTTTTTCATTGCGTCTGAATCAAATAAAGATTGAAGTATCTATTTCCAATAAAATTGTCCTGATGTCACAATTATTGTAATTTTTAAGAGATTTTTGCTTTTATTTGTTTGCAACATTGTGTTTACTGTCAATCAGCGACCATTTTAACCGATTCAAGTGAAAAATTTGCCTTTGTAGCCGTTTGATTCAACCATTATTAATCAATAATAAAAAATTATTGTTTTTGCAAGATGCAAATTTGTGCTCTTATGTTTGTTGTGAAAGTAAGAAAGATCGTAAGTCACTTTTTATATTTTAATTAATAGTTTTTGACAGGACATTACATTTTTGTTGGAGTGACTTAAAAAAGTAGGCAACGTTTATAAATCTAACATGTTTTGCTTTCTTTAAAGTTTCATTAGATATATAAAAAAATTCTGGTAGTTTTTTGTGTTGGTTGGGCATTATTGCTTAAGCAAACTTCACGTGAATTCGACTTGTCAAGTAGCGTTCATGTGTATAATTTATGTATGTAAGCGTATCATTATTTTAGTTTATATATGAAAGATTCGAATTATAATGCATATATATGTATATATGTATGTGTGTGTTTCTAGTAGGCAATATTTAATTTTAGAGATTGTCAGCATGTTCATCTGGGGTCATTTTCACGTCAACACTAGTCGTGGTCGAGAGAGTAATAGTTAATAGATGTTAGATATTTTTAAGAGTGGATCCAATAAAGGTTGCCGATATATGTTGCCCCGGATTTTTCCCAATCACACCTTTGCTTATGGAAATTATACTAAAACAAACTCATATACATAATAAAAGTTCAAAGAAAACGGTTGAATTCCCTTCATTTTAACATCTCATGACTTTGCATTACACATGAAGAAATTTTAAAACTAAAATATTCTGTTAATCTTTTTTAATTATTTGTGAGCGTTTTTATAGTTGCCAACACTGTTTGTTTATTGATACGTAATTTAGAATAAAGCTCTTTTTGCTTGTTAAAGTTCATCACAGGATGAAACGCGTAGGCGATTTAAATACAGTTTTACTCTTGTCTTTATTTTATTTAACCATCCTGTCCTTAATCTCAGATCATAACTGAGTATATTTTTACATATATATATATATATATATATATATATCCAGGCGAAGAGGACCCAAGGTTTTACTATTTTGAGTAACCCGGAATTTATTTTATTATAAACAGTGCTCAATATAATAAATATTATAGAGTTTAATATAATCATATAATTATGAATTAATTCTACATTGCGACACGGAAATTTCTTTTCTCTTCATTAGGAAATGTTTGATTTGGGTTGTGAAAAAGATTTACATTTAAATACAAAAACCTTCGGTTTCCTATTTATGCATGTGGGATGATATAAAATTCACGTGCGTCTTTCTTTTAACTAATCAGAGTAAAGATTCACTTTGGCCATTAGTTCTAGGGAAAATATACTTACTTTTTTCTTTCCCTCTCTTTCCTTTTTTATCCCTAACGGTCAAAGTATCAACCTACTTTTAATCTAATTTTATTTTCCTTTATTATTATTATTTTTTTGCTTTTCATTTTATTTTGTTGCCTTTGATGTGCCTATTTAAGTACCAAAAATGTTCTTTCTGCTTTCCTCATATTTTGACATCCTCTCCTAGAAAGCAGGACAGGGATGAAGAAAGAAAAGAACTTTTTATATATATTTTCAACCTTAAGGGGCTTTTGAGTAAATTTACTCTTCTTATCAGTGCGTATCTATTTCTAATTTGACTTAGAATTGCCAATTTCAGAAAAATAATTTTATACTTGGAAAATTAACTGTAAAATGCTGAAATTAGTCAAAATATGAGCATTGAGCATCTATGCATCTGAACCATTGATTGATAAGATTATTCATCCCTTGTTGATAAAGCGTTATTGGCTGTGATACCAAAAAAAAAAAAAAATTGAACGCCGATTCCACCGCTGGTTTTAAAAATTTGTTCAAGTGTTTAAAAAATGATAATCAGTGAGTAAAAGATCTGGTGAATATAGAAGATGTGATAAACTTTCGTATCCAAAGTCTGTGAGTTTTTGCAATATCATTCTTGCAACATGTAGACGTGCATTATCATGAAGCAGAATTGGACCACCTCAATTCATCAAAGCAGGTCTCATTTTTTGCAGATATGCATGCATCTCAGGAAGGTGAGTGTAGCGAAGCTCTGCATTAATGCTCTGATTGGTTTCCTGAAAGGTGTAGTAGATAACACCAATTGCAGAACACCAGACAATCACCATAATCTTTTGCTGATGCAACTTTGACTTTATGTAATTTTGGGGGACTCATCACGATCAAGCCATTGATTTGATCGTTTACGGTTATCATAAAGGATCCATTCTTCACCACAACTGACTATTCAGTCAAGAAATTCATCAATTGTGTTACGTAGAAAGAGCATCGAGCACACTTCAAAACGCCTCAGTTTTTGATTTTCATTGAGATCATTACGTACCTATTTATCGAGGTTTTTCCCCTTGCCAATACTCTGCAAATTGCTTGAAACTGTTACAGTACGACACTTTGACGTGTGTTTTGCTTACAACTGTTCGTTGTCAAGACTGCATAACTGTCCTCTGCCGTCTTCACCTTCAAGGCTCTCATCACTAGTACAACATTTCTGAAATCACCTTTGTACTGTTCCATCACTTTTGGACCCATCTTCTGTTGATAGTGACCGAAGTTAAGGAGGCACTCTGCCCAAGTTTAAATTTATGGAAAAAAAATAAGCGAAGATCAATTTTGTTATGTTCATGATAAAAACTTCTATGCTTCAAAAATATTTCTGTCTGAAAATAAGTTAAAAATTATTAAAGATTATACATTAATTATTATGGATGCCAAAACTTCACCTAATATATAGCGTGAATAAAATGTGAAAGTGGCTTTTCCAAATAAAACACATCGAGCAACCATTATTTTCCTAACAACCTTATATATATATATATATATATATATATATATATATATATATATATATATAGGCGTGTGTGCGTGCGTATGCTTTATGTGCTTATTTGTGTATATGTATGTATGTAAGTAAATGAAATATATGAGATAGGAGTCTACATATCAGACTAATTTATTTGTCGATTGACAATACGAAAAAAACAAAAAATTCACTCAAGTAGCACTTTTTCTCTTTCAAAAGGAACTGAAATTGAAATCTCAGCAACCCTACATTTTGAACGTTTGGGATGTAAAACTGTAACCTATGTTGTATTATACTTCCCAATATATATATATATGAGTCACGCCATTCATAAAAAACATCTGTCTGACGAAGTCTATTCATGTGACTGGTGAAGCATTCCATTGTAATTCTTTGTTTCCCTCTCTCTCTCTCGCTCTCTCTCTCTCGCTCTCTCTCTCTCTTACACACACACACATATATATATCACGAATGAGAGTTGAAAGACTGACGACAACAACATCTGAAATCTCTCTGTAAGGCTTGCCAGTGTGTTCGTGCAGTGTTACAATTTTCGTACGCTTCCATGGAGTAACGTCCATCGCAAAAAATGGCGGTAGAACTACTAATCGGCAATAGACACAAACGTGTATGGGTATGATAAAAATATGATGCAAGGCCGAGACCGGTCTGAAATATCAAATATATATATATATAATAATAGAAATAAATAAATACTGTCAAAAAAATACATTTTTAAACTTACAACTTTTTAGTAGTTTTTCCTATACATATTAAAACAGTATACGTGGATCAACATTATGCTATATATATATATATATATATATATATATATATATATATATATTATGCTCTCATTAGGATTGAGCTCTCTAGTGAAGAAAATTTTAAAAACCGTTTCGACTTCTTCTATATAAGCGTGACTCTTCAGAATTGAATTGAGTTCTTTCGGTGACTTATACACTGTTTATATACAACAAGTTAAAATTTCGTTTTTCTGATTCTATGGCTTAGGAGGGTAGCGACTCCGACTGACACCAAATCATTCAAGTTTCGATCCCGGCCATAAGCGAGTGGATGTGTCTAGTACACTGATGATCTGCGAAACAGCAAAATTTTTATTACGAAAATGTGTGTCATTCGACAGGAATTTTTGTAATAAATAGTTATCGTAAATAATCAGGCTGGTAGAAATAAATATATAATACTGTTTGTTTATAAACGGAATATCTGCTTAAATACGAACATCGATCAAAAATAAGTTCAAACAAATCATTTCAAATTGTCGGTTGTTTATAACCAAGTTAAGTTAATCTTTGTTAATTTCCGTAATATATATATATATATATATATATATATATATATATATATATATATATATATATATATTGTTGCTATATCTAATCGGGTGCTCTTGCTGTTCATCTCAAGGTTCTTGACAAACTTCAAACAAAAATCTCCAACGTTGTTGGTTTTGACTAAGCAGCACGCTCTAAATTACTGTCTCATCGACGGTATGTATCTTCCCTCTGTCTACTCTATTTTCACGGTCCTTTTCATGCTTCTTTTTTGGTCCCCCGACCACATGAGTTTACTCGTGTTACTAGACTGACATCAATGTCCCAAGTCCACTGCTAGGAGGGTTGGGTCACTTTGTCGGGCCAGGAAGTTTATTCTACCTGAATCCATCTTTTACATATACAAAGCAACTATTCGACCGTGAATAGAATACTGTTGTCATATCTGGTCAGGTGCCCCAGCTGTTCAACTCAGTGTTCTCGACAGGCTCCAAAGGAGAATCTGTAATGTGATTGGTTCTGACCTGGCAGCTCGACTTCAGCCACTTTCTCACCAGTGGTGCCTCCTTCACAAGGATTTACTCGTGCAATCAGACAATTTCTACGCTTTTACACTTAAATAAACCAAATGCAGGCGACAATTCTACTCCAGTTACTTTTTTCTCGCACTTCCCACCTGTGGAACTCCCTTCTGTATACTTGCTTTCCTGACGGCTACAACCTCCAGAAATTTAAATGCAGTGTCAATTCCCATCTCTTATCCACTTGAATCCAGTCTTTTCTACACCATCCCGTCTATTTTGTTTTTTTTCCTCTCTCTCTACCTTCGCAACTGTTTTCAGTCTTTTCACACCCTTCTCTTGCTCTTTCTCTGACACACCCTGTAACTGGTTCGTCTTTTTCCTCACTCTCCTCCTGTCTAAAACTCTCTTATGTATCCCCCTGCGCATCAGTGGCGGTACCACCTTGCTTGGGTCCAAACGATTAACAAAAACCTTTTATCGTCAAAATAGTCAAATGAAATCGCCACTTCTACTCTAGCATCTTTCTTTTCTCGCAAGTCCCGTCATTAGAAGTACCTTCCGTATATTTGATTCCCTGATAGCTACAATATCCAAAATTAAATGAAACGTCAATTGTCGTCTCCTACCTCCCTAAATCACATCCATCTCCCTAAAGCCCAACCACCTCCTTAAATTTCATCCTTTCTTCGGTATCCTCATTACCCTGTTTTTCTCTCTGTGTAACTCCCCTGCGCACAAATGGCAGTATGGATCCTGCTTTACTTGGTGTGAAACGATAATATATATATATATATATATATATATATATATGTGTGTGTGTGTGTGTGTGTGTGTGTGTGTGTGTGTGTGTGTGTGCGTGTGTGTATTTTAAAATTTGCTATAATTCGTGCTATATATTTGCATCTATATTTATATATATAAATGTTGTATAAAATTTTATACATTTACAGTGAAGGGTGCTCAATATCGGAAATCGTTATCGATATAGGCAGTGTGAACATAGAAATCAATACTGCATGGTAACAACTAGTTTCACGCTTAAATGCGATCTTCAGATGTTAGCAAAACTGGCAGTCATCTTACTTTATAGATTCCTATATCGATATTGTCTGTCTGTGTGCCTGTTTGCCCATATATATATATATATATATATATATATATATATATATATATATATATATATATATGAATGAGTTGAATATATGGATCGGAATCCGATAAAAATAAGTAAAAGAAGCTAAGAAAAGGTAAGAAAAATGTCTTTGATTTAACTTGTTTCACCTTAACAAGCTTCTTCTTCAGAGATCATTTAAAACATATACGATTTTTTTTCCATCGACGGGTCTAAATGCATCAAATCATATTTGAATTCTTCTTTTTCGCATCGACGGGCCCTAAATGCTTTAAATCATGTTCGAACACTTTCTATTTTCGTATCGGCGGTCCTAAATGCGTCAAATTATATACGAATTCTTTTTTTTGTTTAGGCGGGGGTGATCAAAGGGGTCTTAAATGCGTCAAATCATATGCAAAATCTTTTTTTTTCGTATCGACGATCGCTAAATGTATCAAATCATATACAAAATCTTCGTTTTCAAATCGACGGCCTCTAAATGCGTCAAATTATATACGAATTCTTCTTTTTTCGTATCGACATGTCCTAAATCATAACGAATTCTTCTAAGATACAGCATGCAAGATATAATTCTTGTTTTTATACAAAGCAATGGGAGTTTGTTTTTATTTTCTCTAGATACTGTTCGGACGCGTATATATGCAAGTGCTTTCAACCATCATTGGTCATTTTCAAGAACAAGCTTTTGATTCAGAGTTATTTTTTAAATATTGTGTTTGATGTATGAATCTTCCTGCATATTATTTCGGAGTTTTTGAAATTTCTTGATCTGATTTAAAATCCCTTCTATCATAAATCTGAACTTTCACATTGCATAGTTAACAATACATGTGCTAGACCTGAATATCCAATGAGAAATAATTTTTCAATTGTGCATTTTTTTTAACGAGTTAACCCTAAGAAAGGCAGTAAAGCCACTAAGACGCAACGAGTTACTGGGTGTGAAAGAATTAGAAAATAGAAACATTACTAAGGCGCGAAAATAAAAAAAAAGTGAGTAATCAGGAGGACAAAAGATAGCTACTGACATTGTATTTAAATCTTGGGAAGAAGAAAAAATGAAGAAATAGAAAGAAAAAAGAAAAGAAAAAAGAAAAGAATAGGAAACAAGAAGGAAAATACAAGGAATGGGGAAATAGAAAAGAAGAACTGGAAAAAGGAAAAACGGAATAGGAAAACGAAGGAAAAAAGTGGGAAAAAGAAGGAAAATTTTAAAAAATAATCGGAAAAAATATGAAAAACAAAAAGAAGAAATAGGAAAAAAGAAACAAAAAAAGAAGGGTTTGAAAAAAAGACAAAAAAGAAAAATTAAAAAGGAAAAAAGAAAGATTTGGAAAACAGAAGGAAAAGATAACGAAAGAATAGGGAAAAATGAAATAAAAGAAAAAGGAAAAGGAAAAAGAAGGATTGGGAAAAAAGGAAAAAGTAAAAGAGAAAAGAAAAAGAAACAAGAAATAGGAAAAAAAGAATAGAAATAAGAAAGAAAAGGAAAAGGAAAAAGAAAAAAGAAATAGGAAACATTATAAAAAAGTAATAAGGGAAAAAGAAAAAAAGGAATAGGAAAAAAAATAAAGAAAAGAAAAAAGGAAAAAATGAAAAAGAAAGAATAAAAAAAGATTTATATTTCCGACATCTAAACCAAACTGAACTTCTATTTGTTGGAGAAAACCAAATCAATCCAAAATCTACGATTTTTCAGTATCACTCAACTTTTCCTTTAAATTTTTCCTTTTCTAGAACGTTCCTGAAAACAGATTCACTTTCAGGCAAACTAGTATTAGTGTTTTCCTCTCCTGTATTCGTTTAATATTTTCTCGTTACGTAAATAACAGAAAAATATTTTTCCGATCATAAAATGAACTATCATAAAATCTGGTCCTCTTTCCAGTTAATTTTTTTATCTTTTTGTATTTTTTTAATCGTTATCACCCCAGGCAATGCCATAATGTCACTAAAACGCAAGGGGTTTTTAGGTGCGGAAGAATTAGGTACAGAAACATTAATAGAAAGTAGAAAGTGAAAAGAGTAACCGAGGAGGTCAGTAGATATCGATTGACTATGTATTTCAGTTTTTTTTTTGCAAATTAAATTTGGCTGGAGCCAGAAAGAAGTTCCACAAGCGAGAAGTGTGAGAAAGGAAACTGTTAACATAGAATTTACAGTTACATATCAAATGCAAATTGATGAGATCCCGAAGCCAGTCTTGTACTGTGCCTAAATTTTAAAAAAAAGTTTGGTACAATAACCAAGAGCTTATCCGAACAAATACCATGGACATATTTATAAAAAAGACCAGGTCAGAACCAATAATACTGCTAATTCTTCTTATCAAGGATGTCTAGATATAAGGTGGAAGTACCTGATCATTTAATGCGAATATTATCAATAAAAGACTGAAAGTTGAAATATCACTTCTCTCCCGCCAGAGAGCAAAGACATGTCATGATTTAATAGGTGTGATTTTTAATTTGTATTTTTGAGATGAGTAATTTTCAATAATCTTGGAAATATTTCGAACTATTGTTCTCATTTTGGTTGATATAGATGTTATAATAGACACAACGTTTCGACCATATCCCCTATGGTCATCATCAGGTATGCATTGATTGGCTGATATGGATTATCTTGTTGATTATTGCGAAGTATCCTGTGAAATCAGTTACTGTTCTTTCATGTTGGATTTTGTAGTGACGAACTAAATCCAACATGAACGAACAATATAAACAGCCCAAAATGCGAGTTACGAATTGGTAATATCAGTATCGTGTAATTACCGAAATGTAACTATCTGGGAAAACAAGAATGTTGATTTTCTAAGCGCCGCTTAGATAGGGCACAAGGCCGAAAGTAAGACATATTCAGTGAGAATCGAACTCACTACTCGGTTGTAATAAGTTCTAGAGAGACAAGCTGTCTAACCATTCCTTGGCGTTGAGGTGCCTCTGGTAAAACTAGAGTAAAGGAATATTTTCTATTGTAAAAAGATAGAATATATGTTTGTTATCAAGAGGAACTGTCAAAATCATGCATGGGCAAATATTAAACGAGCTAGAAAGTGTAACAATCTAGGAAGTGTTACATGTACGAAGTGCAACGACCTAGCAAGTATTATATCTTGGAAGTGTAACCATCTAGGAAATGTACCTATCTAGGAAGTGTAACAATCTATGAAGTTTTGAATATAGGAAGTTTTATATCAATGATGTGTACGAATCTAGGAAGTGTTAATTATAAGAATCTAGGAAGTGTTACATCTAGGAAGTGAAATGATCTAGAAGTTTTACATTTAGAAAGTGTTACATTTAGGAATATAGGAGGTGTAATGAACTAGCAAGTGCTACATTTAGGAAGTGTGACTATTTAAGAAGTATAAAAATCTAGGATATTTGAAATTTGAGAAGAGTTACATCAAGGAAGTGTAACTATTAGAAAGGTAAATTATTGGAAGTATAACTATCTAAGAAGTGTTACATCTAAAAACTGTAATGATCTAGAAGTTTAGAGGTACCAAATGTTACCACAAAGTGTAACAATCTAGGAAGTGTTACATCTAGGAAGTGTTACATCTAGGAAGTGTAATGAATAGGAAGTGCAATGAACTAGGAAGTATTACATATAGGATGTGTAATGACCTATGATGTGTTACATCTAAGAAGTATAGCGAACTAGGAGCTTTGTCATCTGGGAAGTCTAACGAATGTGGCCGTGAATACGAACGATTTCGTCACAGATGACAAGCACACTTGAGCTAACAGATATGGTTCTACAGAAGGATATTGAGAATACTATGAACAGAGGATGTAAATAACAAGAAAATTTTAACTGAAATGGAAATAGGACACATACTTATAAATTTCTAGGTTAGATAATGAAGAATGTGTGAATTTGACATTCACAGGATATATTAAGAGGCAGAACAAAAAAAGCAAGTAACCTACATAAGAAACTTTGTAAATGGTTAGAAAATAGGAACAACGATGAATAGTGAGGAGACAAACGTTACTTTGAGCTACAAAGGAACAAGATTGTCCATATCCTAAAGTGACACGGCATGGAAAAGGAGGCCTTTTTGTAAACAGAAATGTCAAATCCTCATTGTTCTATTCTTCTATGTATGTTTCCTACAAAGTAAGTTCATTGACGTCAAGTATTTTTATTAGTTGTTATGATATGTTACTAATAATTTTATTAGTTGTTACGCTGCTGCAGGAATACAGAAGGTGATTATCTCCCTTTAGTGAAGATAAGTCATGTGAGTCTCAAGACGTCCGCTTAACGACCAGAGTACCTAGTCATTCAGTTTGTTTTATAGCAACCAAACTGAGATATTCCTTTCTTTAGACCACAACAGTTTATAACTCCATTGTGCTGTTTCCTTTTAGAAATATATCTTTTTTACGTATAGAAAGAAACCTCAGCTCTCAGTCCTCAATTTAGGAAAACCCAATGCACATTGTTTCGATTTCGTGGAATATGTCCTCTCCTGGGATATAGTAGATGAATCCGACCCATTTGAATCTGGAGTATTAAATATGGCTTTTCCAGACACAGAAGTATCATTATATTATATGTAAGACCCTTCCTTTTTGTTTCTCTTTACCCTTTTCTCTCTGTGTAATTATAAGTGGTATATAATTTCCGTAGCACACTAGTATATATAGTTTTGTGTAAAGTCTTAGTGATATAGAAGTCTCTCTGAGAACAAAGCATGTTTGTTCTTCCTTTTCCTTTCAGTTATTCAGTTCTGTACGTAAACTCCAGTGTTATTATATCACGGTTATAATAATACCCATAAAGCGGGAAATACGAATGTGAGAATATTTTTTCCGTAGTTCTCTCTTGGTAGACTGGTGACCACGACGCAATCCGAACACATCATCTTCTGTTTCCTGTTAAAATGCCTTTAAATGTGGACGAAAATGCTCATTCTGATCTTTATATTCACAATATTTCATTTTGATTTTCTTTTGCACACGTTAACCTTTTCAAAATGTGGGATCGATCTATTTATTCAATCCATGTGGCTTCTTTTTTTCTTCTCATTTTCTTTGGACCGTTTCCGTTCAGGACATAGGCTCTCCATAGTTTCCTGTCCTTTGTAGCTTTTGGCATATTTTCTCTTTACATTTTCCTTCCTAATTCTTATTCTGCTACCCATTTACAGAAGCTATTTAGAAGCTGCTTTCTTCTTTCCTTAATAGTGTCAAATTTTTTAAACCTTCTTTTTCGTTCGGTAGCCTACAAATTTTAGTTAACTATCTCTGATATTAAGTATGTATCCCCTTTGTTTACATTTTCTCTAAAAAAATTAATTGCTCTAATTTTGCGTCTATATTATTCTCAGTATCATTCTGTAGAACCACATTTCTGTAGCCTCAAGTCTTTTATTCATCAGACGCTGACGGACCCATCAGGCTGGAACACCGATTTCCTTTAATATCATGAAAGGTAAGCAACGTTAAGATGGGTGACCGTTTGGAAACACCATGTTCTGTAAGCTTGAATGTGTAATTATTGTAACAAATAATGGCTCAGAATTATTAATCAGAGAGCAGGATTTTAATTCCGGTTGGGTTCGTTACCCTCATTATCGTTTGGAAAGGTACGAATTCAAACTTTCTCCAATCAACTATGAGTTAATTAGTAAGAATTATATCACTAAATCAATATTATCTAAAAATAAAATTCCTACAATCTATAAAATATTTTCTGGCTTTAAATACTTTACAAAGGGTTGATAAGTTGTCAACAAAACGAACCAATCAAATACTGACTGGCTACAGATGCATGTCTTTTAAATTTATTTACACTAGCAGAAGCCTTGGAATTTCCACGGAAGGATAATTATGACTTCCTGGAAAAATTTTTTTCTTTATCATACTAAAATGATAGTAATGTCTTAATAAATAAAATAAATTAATAAAATAATAAAATTTTAAAAGAATTGTTTTCATTCATTATTATTATTATTATTATTATTATTATTATTAAATAATTTAATAATATATAAAGTTTTAAAAATATTTTAAAATCTTCAAAGTATTGATTGTGAGTAGACTTTTTAGTTAACAATTGATGATTATATTGCCTATCTAAACTTGAAAAGTTTAACAAAAATTAATCGAAATGTTTTTTCTTCAGAGTATAATGTCCTTAATAGTTATTATTTATTCCAGCAATTAAAAGCTTATCAAATTAAATTATATCAGAGTTTTATTGCATTTTTTATTTTACTCTTCGGAGAAGATTTTCGGATAATGGTTGCAAACTTAAAATAAAATAAAAAAATAGACAATTTATATTCCCCAATAAGTCCTGCGTTGAACAAATGAAATAAAGGTTAACCATCAATATAAAATTTATTAAGATTTCATGGTTTTACGTGGAACGGGGGGGGGTAACAGAGGTAAAACATATTTTTATCAAGATTTAAAAAAATAATAATTTCAGAAATAATTTCATTCAATTGTGAATGGGTACTGATAGTGTCATTAAAATCTGACAATTATTTGATTTTTGCGAGAATTTCCAAATTAATGTGTTTGTCACCGAAAATAGTGGGTGATGCAATGATTACGTTTCCATTGTAGAACAGTCGTAACGTTTCTTTAGCCGCTAACTCAAATAAAAAAAACAAACTTTCTGACAAAATTTCGGAAATGTTAGAAGGGATGAAAAAATTTTAAGAAATAATTAAAGTTACTTTAAAGGCTCCTGTGTCCATTGTAAACAAAAAAGACCAACTGAGTAATGGCCAAGGGTGTTAAAGAGGCCAAATATTTCGTTATTAGGTCGCGGGATACCACAACAAACCTACCTATTTTTATTGTCGTGGTAGGAAATCTAATTCAAAGAATTCTAAGTTAATGTAGTGGATGGTTCTGGGCATGACGGTAAACTGCATCCGGCAGCAAGGCCTCTGATTAAGAGATTGTGAGGAGCATGGAACCACCTCTTAATTTCTGTTGTTCGCAGGTCTACCCTGACCCGGAGTGGTAGCCCCTGTTAGAGTCCCAGATATGGGCAAATAGTTAACCCCCAAACTGGAGTTAAAACATTATGAAAGTATAAAAATACACTTTTATAGAAATATATGCAAAAAAAAAAAAAAAAAAAATTATAGAAAAATTTACATTTATGCAAAAAAAAAAAAAAAAATTATAGAAAAATTTACATTTATGCAGAAAAATATTACCAACAACACATTTTTGAAAACAAATTATTACCGTAACACATTTTCGAAGGAAAAAAATTATTCGCAGCAAAACATTATGGAATTCAAAACTAGAAGACATTTTCAGTTTTGTAAAATAAAAAATAATAAAAACCAAACATTTTCATAAAATTCTGACTAAATCAACATTTTCACTATAACCGAACATTGAAAAAAAACTCCACTTTTTGGCATTAAATAACCTACAGAGGATTACATGCCATTAAACAAAACTCAAAACTCAAATTAATGTAGTGGAAAGAAACATCTTTGTATTTTGCTCCTTTTTGTTTTTGTATATAGATTGAATTCATTGTCTATCCATTGTCTATCCGTGGTTTGCTACTCGTATAACTTCTGGAAAATTCTAATGCCCTTCCCAGATATATATTAAGCTTACCATTACAGGAAGTTCTCATATAAATTAATACTGCCCATTATATTCAGCAGGGCCTATTTCACATTAATTGAACCAGAGTTTACAACAGATATATTTAAAACAAAAGTTTTACTCCACGAAATGATGAACTCTGGAAAAATACGTATGGAATATGATAACTGTAATATGTCTGCTTTAATGGGTCAGGATTTAAAGTTTTCTATGAATATGTTAATGCCAATATATCATAATAATGCATTTATATCATCATAAATTCAGTAATACTGCTAATACATTATCATAAATCAGTACGAATGTTAATACATCATCAAAATAGTGCTAATATATCATCATAAAATCAGTAATAATGCTAATACATCATAAATATGTTAATACATCAGTATTTGTCTATATTTCTGAGATGAGGTAGTATTTACATTATTTACATTTTTCAGAATATTGCCCTCATCTTTGTTGCCATTTATACGACGTTTGGGCCGTTTTACGATCCGGACTTCTTCAGGTGCTAGGAATTTTGAACCGAACCCTTTATTCCGATCACTGGTGTATATCATTCTCAATGGAAACGAATAGAAAAATCCTACCTGAAGCTGCACGAATTTCAAACCACCTGACATTCCTACACCGATGCAAAGAACTACGACTCATCCCTGCAGGCTTGGCCCAGAGAACTGCCGTCAATTCAAGGAGAGCCCTTCTGATTGCAGAAAAAGCGGGATACGCTCTGGTCTGAGAAAGTATCCAGTACTCCCAGAAGCTGGAGGTATTCCTCAGCAGAAACGCTGATGAAGAAGACCGAAAAAGGAACCGACACGAGTCGGACAAATCCTTCAGGAAAGAATTCGATTCAGTCAGTGTCCACTAAATACGGAAAATAAATACATTAAAAGATCTGGATGTAACACATGAGGTCTATCCATCCCCTGTGAACATCAGTCAGCATCAGCTGAGTGCCTTTGAAGAGTCAGTGCTGAACAAGGGTCTCAACTTTACAACAATCATCAGGCGGATACGATATTTAGACATCATTACCCGTATTGAAGAAGTAGCCTTGAATATCCCTCAGGCTCAGGCGGATGAGCTAAGATGGAAAGTGAGACAGACATTGGAGAAAGCCAAGCCACCCAAACCAAATATCACGAAAGAGAAGAGGATGGCAATCAAGACCCTACAAAGGAATGAGAACATCACCATGCTACCAGCTGATAAAGGCAATGCAACTGTAGGGATGGACAAAATTAAATACACCAAGAAACTGGAAGATCTAATTAGAAGTGGTAGCTATAGCAAAATAAAGAAAGATCACACGTTGAAAACAGAACGATAGCTGTCGCAGATCCTAATCAAGAACAAGGATCACTTCCGGCCTAGGACATACAGGTAGTTGTCTCAACGTTACAGCAAGCTACCTCACGTGTATAGACTAAAGATTCACAAAGACGGTATTCCGCTCAGGCTAATTGTTAGCTGCCTAAGCTCAGTGTGCCACCTCTTGAGTCGCTTCCTTGTAGATATAATTGACACAAAATAGGAAAATCACCATCGTATGTTCGAAACTCTGGCCAACTCGTGGTATTTATCAAAGATGTTTCCCATCCAATGCAACCAGATGGTGAGCCTGGATATGGTGAGTCTATTCACCAAGGTACCCACGGTGGAGACACTATCGGTAGTCAGAGACAGACTGGCCTCGGAGTCATCCATAGGAGAATGTACCAGTATTTCACTAGATTGAGATGCTGACTTTCTGCACACAAACAACACACTTTGGATTTGGATCAGACATTTATCGGCAAGGTGAAGGCTGATTGGCTCCCCATTATCATCATCACTGGCTCACATATATATGGAATACTTTGAAGAGATTGCATTAGAATCTACAGCTCTAAAGCGAGCTCTATGGCAGAGATACGTTGATGACACCTTCATACTCTGCCCAAACCAAGAGGAGGTCCATGTGAACTCAATAAGATCATCCATACAGTTCACTATGGAAACAGAGAGTGACAACAAACTGACATTATTGGATGTTTTGATAACTCGAACAGAGGTGAGGTTCAAGACATCTGTATACCACAAGCCAACAATATACCAGACAATACCTCAACTCCCACCACTCATACAATGTAAAGAAAATCATCGTCCGCTCCCTGTAAGATCGAGCAAATGTCATAAGCTGCGAATCAGAGACATACACACAGAAAATGATCAGTATAAGTAGTATTATATAATGCAACAATTATCCAGGGTACATGACAACAACTCCAATAAACTTGGAAGGGTGGGTGCATGAGGATAACAACTCTCAGAAAGCAGCCTCGGTCTGTCCACCCTATGTGAAGAGGTTATCGAAGAAAATACAAAGGAACTGTGGTCCATATAACATCAGGACGATCTTCAGAAGTGGTTCTACCCTTCGCAGGTACCTCTTTCGAGTAAGACCCCTAACAGAGGAGGAAATGACTAAGGACTGAGTGTACATCATTCCATGTAGCTGTTGAAGGAAATATTAAGGAGAAACAGGCCGCCAAAGAAAATCATTAGTGTCAAAATTGCAATATGAGCTCTGGTAAAAAATAATAGAGAAAACCATTAACATCAAAAATTGCAATATGAACTCTGGTAAAAAATGGTTACTGAACAGTAGATTTATAAGTATCAGAAATTCAGTTGTTCTTGTCCTTAAGGACATATGACCCAGTGAATATAGACGTTGGTTGGTTCCAGTGTCTTGACCCAAAGAGTTGTGAGTTGTGAGTTAAAAAAAGGCTACAGCAGTGGTGAACAAGTAACTTAGAGAGTCCGGTTAGGGGAAATAACTCATGGTTACCAAAAAGGGCTTTGTACAAATAATGAGAATGATATACTCATTGATCATAATAAAGGCTTTGGTTTGAAATTCCTGAAGAGGCCAGAGCGTACAATGGCCAAAACGTCGTACAAATGGCAACAAAGATGAGAACAATAGTCCGAATAATGTAAATAGTGTAATGTTAATACATCATTATAAAGCACAATAATAATGCTATTAAATTCTAATAAAGCCAGTAATAATACTAATATAAATATTCTAATAAGGCCAGGAATCATGCTAATACATGATCATCATTATAATTCTAATATAATACAATTTGCCATATTCTGTCAACTTGATTCTCATCCATCTCTCATCTTTACTTCGACATACACTGTTTTTTTTCTCTCACTGTAACCCTATGCACACCAGTGGCGTTTCTGCCTTGTTTGGGGTGAAATGATTATAAGAAGAATCACCATAATAATGCTAATCCATGATTATAATGTCAATAATTATGCTAGTACAATAATCTTGAAATTATTTCGAACTTTCGTTCTCATCTTGGTTGATATAGGTGTTATAGACACAACGTTTCGACCAAGTGCTTTCTGGTCATCATCAATTGTCCATAGACTAGTTGATGTGGATTATCTCGTTGATAATTATTCAATTATTGTTCTTTCATGTTGGATTTTTGGTTCGTCACTACCAAGTCCAAGGATCAAACTCATGACCACTAGATGATACTAACACGTTTATAACCAACTACTAAATCCACTACGAAGGATTTTAGTGGTGTATTTTTGGGGTCTTTTATGTTCAGTGTCAGATGGATTTTTGACAACTGGATTATGTTCGTGGTTTCATGCCACTTGTCATAATTTGTATTTTAAACTTGAAAATTACTCATCTCAGAAATAAAATACAAATTATTCTAATACATTATCTAAACATTATAACATAAATATGCTGACTGGGAGAATAGAAAACCAAAATATAGCTTTAACATCCCGTATTTTACAAATTATTCAGATAGTTGCCTCAATTCTACCGTGGATAATGGACCATGTCATTGTTGACAATGATTTAGATCACATCATTGTTGACAATTCATTTTTATCGTATAAAATAAGGAATATCCACTGTGCACATCATTTTTCCTGTTAATATTTCTGAGATAAGGTTTTGTAGTTATTTATACTATTTACATTGTTCGGACTGTTGTTCTAATTTCTGTTGCCATATTCACAAGGTTCCGACTGTTTCACACTCTGGTCTTTATCAAGTTTTTGGAATTCCGAACGGAACCTTTTTTGTCTACTGGAGAAGACTGTTCTAGTCTCACGTGGCATGCCTCATCCACATATATCAGTATCAGTTATTTCTCTTTTAGCTTCACTCTCCATGTTTTGTTCACCTTCGCTATAGTTCAAAACTAGACACAGCTCTTTAAGTCACGTCACTTGATCCAACCAACGTTTTTATCCACTGGGCTATGTGTCCTTGAGGGCATCAGTATATGGATCTTTGAGACTTATAAACCTAATGTCTCAGAAACCATTTTTTTCCAGAGATCATATTAAAATTTGGCGTCATTGTTGTTTTTCTTTAGCACACTGTATTAATGGTTCCCATATTGTATTCATGTCTATGCTTGACCGACTTAGGAGATTTTTGTGTCCTGTCATATGTGCTGATTACTTACGTTTTCCTATTTTACATTGATTTTTTCTGTTTATTATTTCAACCTCATCCCACAAGTCGCGGTGATCTACCTTTTGCCTCCATGTGTAGTCAGCCGATTTCCCCTCGTGTTACGGCTTTCTAGCAATCTTATCTTATAGTGCGTCTTGTTTCTTCATATTTACTACAACTGCGTGGGATTGCGTATACACATTCAGCAATCTTGTTATCTTCTATGAAAGTCTTATTGGGAAGAGTTGTCTGCGAAGTGTTGAACAATTTTTGAATGTAGCCCTTATGCTATATGGGTTCGGTTTGATATTCCAAACACCTAAAGAAGGCTGGAGCGTACAACGGTCGAAATGTCGTGAACATAGCAACACAGATGAGGAAAACAGTCCGAATGGTGTGAAGCAAATCTTTTCTTTATTTCAATCAAATCATTGCCGTCTGGTACTTCCGAATATTATGCTGAGATTAAATATAATATAATTTTATTGGATGACAACGTGACTCTTTCGGAAATCATATATTTTATATTATCGTCACATTTCCGAAGTTATTCCCGTTATTAGTTTTTATTTATTTTTCTCTGGAAATTCAAAACTTTGCTTCAACGTCATGTTGAGTTTATCCTTTCCAGTTTGATGTTATTACGATGAAAATCCTCTTATTCATTAATAAAATCGCACCCAGACATTTTGAAATCGCAAAAGGTTCATTAATCATCTTAAGTGGAAGCCAGAGGGCGTTAATATTGCAAGAAGAGAGGGAAATACAATCAGAAATGTGCTTTCATCTTAAAAGCAAATCCAAGTATCCAATTAAATCGAGAAATTCTTTACTTCAAGCGGAGAAAATCTGAAATGAATAGATTTAGAGGGCCCTAATTTGTCGGATGAATTAGATTTTAATGTCCGCTTTTGAGAGACAAAAAATACTTCATTAGGAATTGATGTCACATGTATCCATACTGATCTTCATTCAAGATCAAGGCAAAATTATTCGTAGGCGATTTCTACTTTCATTTACGGAATTTCCTTAACTTTTAACGAAGCGTTTTTCGTTCAAACGTTATCAAAAATAATTACATATATTACATTATCAATTCTAACCTTGACATATTTGAAAAAGATAGAAAACTTGAAAATGATTTCCATTTAAAGACAGACATTTTATAAGGTTGTCACACAGGGAACGACACTCTTTATAGGAAATGAATAAAATGATTTTAAAATGTTAAATAACTAATTTATTTAGTTGAAATAGGCACCATGTTGATGAATGACTATTCTCTACCTAACCTCGAAATTCATGATCCCAACTTTAAAAATATTATCATTCTTTGATGTAATAAACAGTTCAAATGCTTTGATTGCATCTTTATTGAATGTTTTATTGCGTATAGAAAGGCCAAAATGCTTAAATAAGTGATAATCAGTAGGAGCGATATCAGGTGAATATGGAGGATGGTGCAAAATTTTATGATTCAGGTCATGTAGCTTTTGAACAGTTGATTGAGAAGCGGGCAGTCATGCGTTGTCGTGCAGCAAGATTGGTGGACATCCCTATTACACAAGTCTTAGATGATTCTTTTTCAACTTTTCGTGCATACACTAAATTTCCCCACAATTCGAGTTGCTGCTATTACATTCCCTTGAAGCATGAATTAATAATGGGCAGCCTCTTTGAGAAACCACCGTACAATAACCTAACGTTTTAGGATGCAGCGGTGGTTTTAGGTATTTTTAGTGATTCACATTCATCTAAAGACTAATCTACATTTTTATTGTTGTCAAAGAGTATCCACTTCTCATCGCATGTAATGATATGATGCAAAAGTTATTTTTTCAGCTTGAAATACGGCAAATATAACAACTCAAAGCGACGGTTATTTTAGTCTCATCCAGTTTATCCGGAGAAAATTTATTTACTTTTCAAATGCCAAGAAACAGTTGTGAGATATGTTTTAAGTTCTGATGTAAGTTTTCGGACTGTAGTTCTCGGACTTTGATCAACAATGCATTCAGTTGATCATCTCTGATAACAGATCATCGTTTTCTCTTTGGCTTACTTTCAAGACTATATCTCAAGCAAAACTTCTGAAACAATCCCTGTAAGTCCTGTATGTATTACTAAATCAGCGGCAAATTCTCATCGTTTTAAAATTTAACTGGTTAAATGTAACCGGAAGTCTTATGCTAACAGTTTCTTCTCCCTCACTCCTCACTTAGAGGAATATATTCCGGATTCTTGATTTCCTGTCAACTGCTCCACAAAAATCTAAATGAAATGTCAATCCTCAACTTTTCTCATCTCAATTGGCGTTTTTTATTGCTCTTTCTTCTTAATATCGTCTTCCCTTCTTCTCACATTTCTCACACTCATTAATATCTATAGCACGTCTTAGAGTTTTATGCGCTATGCAATCATCAGGTGCATATTTCAAACTCACAGTTTAATAGATTTATATATATATATATATATATATATATATATATATATATATATATATATTGCAATTGAATCTAATAAAAATGATAACGAAAAAAGGAAGAAGAAATTGCCATTCATACTTGGAGAAAAAATCATAGAAAATGAATGGATTGCTAAGAAAAAAGAATTAAGTGATTTTTACATATTGGCACGAATTCTTTTTGAAAAGTGTGAAAACAATATATCTCTGGAGTGTCCAAAATAAAAAACGTTCATTTGAAATATTACTATTTATAAAACAAGTCCTAAGTGTGCAATTCAAATAAATAAATAAGTACCTTCAATTCAATTTAGGCCAGTTGTTATTAATTTCCTTGATTCATAATCCCCTTTCTCCCCACAAGGAAAAAGTTCAAGGATAGCTACTCAATGGCATTTATGGTATTAAAAGATCATACAGGATAAACAAACAAATTAAAGAACTTACTGTTGTTTACGTTTCAGCTACGAAAGTGAAGCTAGAACATATACAGGGTGTTTATAAAGTGCACTTTAAAAGATTATAATATTATAACTTTATTGTATTAGCGACTAGCAGTATAGCCCGGCGTTGCTCGGGTGTAATGAAAGTTTGAAAACTAATCCATGGACCTTGAGCTCAGACTCTTTAGACGTTGGCACGAAAAACTAAAAAGCAACAGTTGTTTCCAGTTAAAGCGAAACCTTAGACTGAAAGAAAAATGAATGGATGTAAGTCAAATTTTGATTTCCTGGTATCGATATCAAATAAGTTTTTTTCGTCGTAAACTGAATTTTGATGGCTAAATAAGTCCTCTGAGTAAGTGGTATCATGGCTGAGACTAAAAACTACAATTATACCTACTTAGAGCCAAACCCGAAGCAAAAACTAAAATAAAAGGACTGAAAAAATACAAACATACAGGCAGATAAACAGACACACACACAAATATCTTGCCTTATATATATATATATATATATATATATATATATATATATATATATATTATCGATTTTCTGCCCTATTGTAAGAACTGCAACCTTGAAACTTCTGAATATCGTTTCTTATGTCTTTGTTTACGAGTTTATCAAATTTGATTAAAATCGGACTACTCCTTCTATAACCCGATTTTTTGATTATCGATTTTCGATATTTATCGGGGGTACCTCGACACAAATCCTAGCTAAGAACACTCGCAGACGCTTATAGTACAACTGTGTAAATTTTTCAGAAAGTCGGTTCAGCGGTTTCGAAGTCTATAGGTAACGGACGGACACACACACACACACACACACACACACACACACACACACACACACACACACAGACAAAGTTCCATTTATAAATAAGTTTAGATTAGATAAAAATAATTTGTAAAAAAGAATAGAAAGAAGTAAATCAATATTTTTAAAAGTTTTATTGAAATTTTATTTAAGTTCCGTTGCTGATACCTGGCCTTCAAGACCGTGGCTTATCATGGACAAAGTCTGTCTCTTTAAATTTTTTCATCCATTTAGCAATTTCTTTGTTCAGCAATAGTAGATTTCAATTCAGCTAACCAAAGGACACAGTTTACTTTTTCCTCAGTTGAAGAAATTGATTAAATTGATTCTGAAAAAAAGAAAATATTTTTTTATTTATGTAAAAATTGTTGCAAATTTGTAGTAAAGAATTGTTAAATAACTATACTTAAAACGAGGTACATTTAATTTTATAACATTTTTACAGATTAATTCTATCACAAATACAAACAAAGTTATAATATTTTTTTAAGTGCTTACGGGTTTTATGGACACCCTTTATATTCGCAGGTGTCCCAACAGAGAAATGTACTTTCCTTGCCATAACCATAATTCATCAGGCTCATTTCCGTAGACGAACTGGTAGAGGTACGCTTTTGCTGATAGTAGATAGGGATCCAATTTGGAATCCTGTTGAAGTTCCTATTTTTCTTTACTAGGACAACACAGTTTAGGCTGATTGTTATAAATTTCAATGACTGATAAAACAGAAACAGAGATAGCTGCAGAAACATTTAGAAAAATAAGACTTATATTTTATTTGTTTTTTCGGATTTAAAGAAGCAGTTTGTAATTTTTACAACTGGCAAAATAAATTCTGGATTTATAACCATTTAATTATGTATTGAGTTTTCTATTATATATATATTTTTTTTCTAAACACATACTGTCAAATATAAGAGACAATGAATGCCTATTATATATAATCATGAACCGTTCTAAACGTCGTATTTTGGCTTTAATTTCAGTTGAAAATAAAGACAAAAATTCTCCAACATTTGGATAATTTTTTATTAATTTGGTTCTAAGCTTTCGCCTCACATGAGCCATCTTCAGAGAGGTTATTAAGAAGGTAATATAGTAACATCCACCATCACTGACATAAAACTCCGCTAGGCAACGGCAATAGTTACCAAAAATAACAAACGCAGTTCGCAAATTTGCAATGCGGTTCTCTGACGTCACACCGCGTGATAGCGCAAAATGACAACAGAACCATGTATTCAAATGCAATGTAACGTGTTATGACCGGATTTATGGTATATAATAGGATGTAAACAGATATAGATACATTTATAAACGCAAGTACACACCAATATAATAATATGCATGGAATTCCGAGTCTTACTTTAAATGTATGATAATATATATATATATATATATATATATATATATATATATATATATATGCAAATATATATATATATATATATATATATATATGTGAGTGTAAATAAATTTCGAATTTCAGTTGAGGTTGGTTACATTCACTTTGCATTAATGCAAGGCCCAAGAGCCACTTAATGTAGGGTCTTACTGAGTAGGGTATATTAAATGATGTGGAAAGAACTGACAATTGTAGGGATAAGGAGGGTAGATAACGTTTTAAATTTGAGGTTAACATTGAAGAATTCAAAAAAACATCCCCGTGATTGTTACAGATAGTAGCATTTCATGAGGAAATGCTGCTCGAGTGAAATCCCTTTGTTATAACTCGAATACGGAAGAAATAAGAGTGATTCAACTCCGTGGATGAAGCACAAAGTGCATAAATCTATTCCCTGCGTTTTTTCATATTGTCAAGTGCATTTGCAAAAAGCTGTCTTGTCACTTACATGCCATGATGACTGACATGAAACAGATTGGGTGAGTGAGCACCTGGTCTAACTACTCCCCCGACTAACTAGATCGTCATGTAGGCTGTTATATCCGTTATCACACTTGATTGATGTCAGCCAGTCAGTTAATTACCTGGAACCAAAAATACCCCTCGCAAGGTATAACTTTATTTAATAAAGTGGAAACTGTTACTAAATACGACTTGGATTTCCTTGCCACCGTACAGACACTGGTGACCTTGTATGGCCTTATCCGCGTAGAGTAAGTCAAACTAGGCGGTAGGACATTTTACTTTGGTCGGAAGATGTATTGTTTAGTCTTGTCCGACACTGTCACTGGGGGCGAAATGAGAACTGAATCGTAAGAATTCGTTTAATTACCTCACCAAATATGGAGACGGGAAAAGAATGTTGGATGGAGGACAAGTTACGTAGGAGAAGAGCAATAGAATACCGGCAGATGTTTGATCAATATTGTGTAAGAGGATTAGATTTGCCAAAATTATTACGCTTTACGGATTCCTCAATGATCATCTTCCAGCACTGACCAAATGAGAAATCAAACAGGGTCTTGGGATTAAGCTCTTTACAACGTCCTAGCAAAAGAGTGAGATGCTTTTCATTAGACGTTTAGATCACAGCAAGTCCTAACGCACAAGATCCTGAATTGCGAACAGTAAACAGTAGGCACAAAATTAAGATTTTTGTCGTAAATCTTAATCTTAGGACAACTATGATTGCTATTTTCTAAGCGTAGCTTACATTTAGCACAGGACCGAAAGTAGGGGTTCGAATTCATTGTTCAAATGTATTTGTTCTAGCGAGACAAGGGATTTTCTACGCCCAGCTTAGATTTGACAGAAGTATGGGGCACCCAGTGTGGATCGAACTCGTTATTCAATTGTAAAGATTCTAGTGGGACAAGCTGGCTAACACATCACGTCGAGGTGCCCAAAGATAGAGAGGTCATTTTCAAAGCACAGATTAGACTTGGCACAAGGCCGAAAGTATTGGGGTCCTAGTGAGGATCGAAATTTACTCAATTGTAGCGATTCTAACGAGACAAGCTTGCTAACCATTAAGCCACGTAGTTCATGTAGCTCTAGAGAAAGATGCTGAGGATAAACTGAACATATAAGAAAAAGAGATAATGAAAACGTAAATCAAGCTTATATTTAGCATCAGGAAGAGACTGCTGAAGTTTTTGGGACACGCAGTGAGAAAGAGGTGTTTGGGAAATCCGATACTCACTGGGCGGATGGAGGGAAAGAGAGACAGAGGTAAACAGTGAGTGACATATTAATGGACATAAAGAAATAGATCGCAGAGCAGGGTTTTAGAAAAATAACAGGACAACAAGAGAAAGGAAGAGGTGGAGGGTCATGATCCCCTACGCCCTGAAGAGACACTTCACATAAAAAAAGATATTAAGTGTATTTTCTAAAACACGGTGAGCTTTTCGCAAATTAATCACATCATTAAAGGTCGCCGTTTTTGACTGTATTCTACCTCTTTGATAAAAATTTCAATCCAAAATTAACAATTTTAAAACAATCGGTCAATTAAGTGCCATATGTGATAAACGCTTGGTTCATCATGTCTCGAAAGAGACAGGACTGAATGGACAGAAGATTATCTCGCAGTTGGTTGCCATTACTTTCTGCAATAGACTGGTTGCCAACCAAGGCTATAGAACCCAATCTGTTCTGCTATTAAACCTATAGCTAGAGGGAGAAGAGAAGGATTAATACCTTTATTAAGGGTCTTTGCGCGAAAGAGAATGCTACGAATTTAAGTGGAATTTAAACTCGGCGCTCCGATTTCTCGTTCCGAGTCGATATTCACTGCACCCCAAAGCATATAAATTAGCTGCTTAAAATACATTTCATTTTCTTTCCTCTGACTATGACACATCTGAGCTGAAAGTGTGGAATTAATACAAATTTTGGTTAGTTTGCTACACTTACAACAGTCACATTTTCGACACGGCACATATAGAAGAAAGAAAGGAAACGAATATACAGATTTTCAAGTAAAAAAAAGTTGTTTCAATTAATTTATGTTTTATTTTGCTTTTTATGACGATTTCAAACTACGATAAAGACATCTTATGACTCGGTATGTTTGGCAAATCAAGACAAACCGACCAAAATCACGAGGAAATGATTGGCTTCGAGAAAGATCGATAATAATGCTTTCATGAGAAGTGTAGCCTTTCTACAAAGGTTCTTATTACATGCCAAAATTTTCCTTGTATCGGGTGACTCAGCGCCACAAGTACGTTTTCCCACAAGGACAAAATAGAATCACCTGCCTCTCTTTTTACAGTATTCGGACTGTTGACCTCATCATTGTGACCATTTTTGTGACTTTTCGACCTTTGTACGCTCAGGTTTTCTTCAGTTATTTGAAATTTCGAACCGAACCCGTTATTTGTTTACCGGGGTAAATTGTTTAAGTCATTGGATTTAACCAACGCTTTTATTCAAAGGGCCAAAAGCGTTGGTTTGAATGCCGTTAAATGACCCAATAAATTCAGATACCTACTTTTATTTTGAGTCATTTTCGTGGCAAAAAATGATCTTTTTGACTTGGAAAAATTCAGAAGTCAAGAATACAATTAAAATGATTCAGGCTCACATCGAAACTGATACCTTTGCCTATCAAGAGTAAGGAGAATACTATAAGTAAAGAAAAGAATATACAGATTTTCAAGTAATAAAAAATTGTTAATGTTTCATTTATCTTTTATTTTGCTTTATATGACGATTTAAAATTTTGATTAACAAATCTTTTAGATCGGTATGTTTGGCAAATCAAGACAAACAGACCAAAATCACGATTGGCTTCGAGAAATATCGATAATAATGCTTTCATGAGAAATGTATAATCACCTGCCTCTCTTTTTACACTATTTCCATTATTCGGACTGTTGCCCTCATCATTGTTACCATTTTTGCGACGTTTTGACCTTTGTACACTCAGGTCTTCTTCAGGTGTTTGAAATTTCGAAGCCAGCCTTTTAGTTTGTTCACCTGAGTAGGTTTGTTCAAGTCACTGGATTCAACAGAAAGAGTTGGTTGAATCCAGTGACTTGACCCAAAGATCTGTGAGGTCAATACCTGACTACAGCAGAGGTGAACAAAAACTTGGAAGGTAGATTTAAAAGAGAGAAAACTGGCACTGGAATATCAGGAAAGATCATGGCACTTAAATCTAGAACAATCTACTCTGGTGGACGAAATAAAATGTTCGGTTCGAAATTCAAACATCTGTAGAAGGCCGGACGTACAGCGGTTAGTATAGAAACAAAGATGATAACAGCAATCCGAATAATATAAATAGTGTAAATCATTATAATAGCTAATTTCAGAAATATAGAAGCACTTTTATCTCTCTTTAAAATTTATCCGACGTTATTTTTATGCAAGCACCAAGAGCGTGTTTCACTCAAAGAATATTTGATCAGCCCATTTTAGTGTATGTCATGTTATCCTTCACCGACCTCAGATATGAATTTATATATCTTAGTCTGTAAAATGTATCCATATCTATCTATCTATCTATCTATCTATCTATCTATCTATCTATCTATCTATTTCAGTCTGTTCATATTTCCCATGGTTCATTCATATCTATCTATCTATCTATCTATCTATCTATCTATCTATCTATCTATCTATCTATCTCGGTTTATCTATTACGGTCTATCAATTTCAGTCTGTTCATATCTCTCATAGTCCATTCATATCTATCTATCTATCTATCTATCTATCTATCTATCTATCTATCTATCTATCAGTGACTATTCATATCTATGTATCTATGTATCTATGTGTAAATCTATCTCAGCCTATAATATCTGTCTATTCCTTACGAGACTTAAAAGCATGAATTATCACATGATGACAGGATTCCTTATCGAATGATAATGAAATACAAGATTAACTTTTTAACGATTATCCGACACTCGATGTTTTTTTCTTATTTTCTCTCTCATTCTCAACCACTGCCTCCTCTGTCTAATATATATATATATATATATATATATATATATATATATACAATTGAAGACAGACATTTGAAACTACGTTTTGTGATTCAATGCTGCCAACAATTAGAAAGAGTCCTTCGCGAAAGATGACGAATGTATCACATTCATTGATATTTTGCAACACTTTGTAAATATAGTTTGAATAAAGAAATCATATTTAATTCTGAACTTACCCTGCCAGAGTGTTTTCGGGGTCAATCTGGTAGATTCTCACTTTGGCCGGAGAAGTGTTTTCCTAGATAGTAAGAAAGTGATGCAGGTTCGTTTTCCATCGTAGGCACAATCATTCTACTCAGTCTACAATTACATGGACAGTAATGTAAACACGTGTGTCCACTAAAAATTTCGTTTATAATGGTGGATAAAAATTCGTCAAAGAATTTACTGTTGTTGACGTTTCGAGTACGGACTGAACTTAGTTGGTATATATTCACAGGTGTCCCAATACGAAAAGACGTATTTTCTTTGGTCCCCGTAGCAGAACTGCTAAAAGTACACTTTCTTATTAAGAACTAATAAAAAAAAGTGATAGAAATCGAACAACAGAAATCAGAGAGCCAAGATCGAATTCCATTTGGATTCACTGCATTCATTTACGCGCAAATACCTTTAGGAAATGTATTAATCCGTCGCTACTTTCTCCAGCTATGGGTTTCATAGCAGGACAGATTGGGTTCTATAGCTTTGGTTGGCAATTAGTCTACCGCAGAAAGTAATGGCAACCTACTGAGAAAGAATCATCTAGCAAGTCAGTTATGTCATATCTCTTTCGAGACATAATTACCCAAGCGTTCATCACGTATGGCACTTAACTGACTGAAAAAGTGATGCAGGTTCGATTTGTGTTAGGGACACAATTTTTTTAGGTCGGGCATCTAAAATCAGACCATCTTTTTTTAATTAACTTCACTGTTTCATAAAATGAAAAACGTACTAATAATAATTATTATATGTAAAGGTGGAAATTGAGGGCAATAAGCATTTTATTTACCACATTCCATTGGGACGAGTTAGGGTACAAGGTAGTTTTTTAATGTGGAGAACGCGAGAGCGTACCCTTGGACCGCTGGTCATAATTTACCCAGTCCGCGCAAACCTGGTAACTGGGTACTAAGTTTGTCTTAACATTACTAAGCTTGTCTTATCTGGTTAAACAGACCCACTGGATGCTAGGTGAGTATTGGTGGGGGAAATGAGTATGTTTCATGCTCAAACGAAATGTTCTAGCAATTAGCATAGAACAGACAGTCGCCGCTCAATTTTCATATATATATATATATATATATATATATATATATATATATATTAGTCATCCACATACAAGCCCGTTTCGCTGTATCACAGCTCATCAGTGTGGCTAGACATATCCACTTGTTTCTGGCCGTGATCGAAATATATATATATACATACGCTCTAATGAAAAATATTGATCACTTTTACCTGTAAATATAGTATATCTTAAAATTATATTTTTATCATATTTTATATGTGTGTGTATGTGTGTCTGTGTGTGTGAGTGCATTATGCTGCAAGCTGAAATCTAGCCAGTCATCAGTGTTTAGTGAATAGTGAATATTTGATTTTCAGATAAGCACTAAATGCCGATCTAAGCTTCTGGATGTGGATGTGCGACATCTTGCCTGAAAATCAAATATTCACTATTCATCAAATACTGGTGACTGGCCAGATTTCAGCTTGTGCAAAATTAACCGCAATTTTTTGAAGAGCCGAATACAGAACGCGGCTGTAAAGCCACTGACAAGGTCCCCAAACGACCCTCTTCACGTTTTGAATTCAGAGTTGTTATTTTCGTAGACTGTTTTCTACCCAACGCAATAGGGACCCACACTGTCCTTTTATCCTTCTCCTCCTGATCGCTGTAATGGATGTGGTTATAATTTGGAATTTAAAAAATGCTTATTTACAAATTTGGACTGTTGTCCTCATCTTCGTTGTCATATTCATGACGTTTCGGCTGTTGTGTGATCCGGCCTTCTTCAGGTGATTGAAAATTGGAAATGAACCCTTTATTTCGTCTACCGGGTAATTTTTTCTAGTTCCATGTCTCAGTAAAATTTCTCAACATCAGTTATCTTTCCATAATTCAACATTCCAAATTTTGTTTATCTCTGTTGTAGTCATAAAACACACAACTTTTAGGTCAAGTCACTAGAATCTCCCTACGCTTTTATTTAGTAGTTCATGTTTGCTTGAGGACATCAGTGTATGAATTACTAGCACTTATAAACCTAATGCCTCAGTAACTATTTTCTTTTACAGAAATGAGACTAAAATTTTTTTGTTATTGA